>KN486509.1:17356-27514 GCA_000787095.1 Periophthalmodon schlosseri
CTGTTATCATCGTAGTATCGGTATCAAGTCTGTTCCTTAGAAATCAAGTTTTTTGTTACGTGACAACACTACTCCCACACTCACCCCCCTCCATACGTAGGTGGGTGAAGTATCTTGCCTAAGGACTTAATGTTTTGACCACTAAGCCACAAATGCAGGTTTAACAGAGAAAGACTGAAGGATGGGTCAAATGCAGGTTTAACCCAGAGACTCTGAAGGATGGGTCAAATCAAAGTCAAATGATTAAACCAGGACTAGATCAGGACCAAACCAAGTTTACATCAGGAGTAAACCAGAACTAGACCAGGAATAAACCAGGACTGAACCAGGACTAAACTAGGACCAAACCAGGACCAAACCAAGTCAAACCAAGTCTACATCAGGACTATACCAGGACTAGCTCAGGACCAAACCAAGTCTACATCAGGACTAAACCAGGACTAGACCAGGACTATACTAGCTGAACGCCGCCTGTGTTAAATCCTACATTGTCACTTGTCGCAGACAGGAGCTATGCCTGACAGTCTGCTCCTGTCGTTTCCGTGTTACAGAGCGATCCCCAGAGTCTTTAACCTGTGACCTTTGACTCTCAGCGACCCTGGCTTCTCTTTAACCTGTGACCTACGACCTTGGTTCTCTTTAAAGTCGGAAATAGCCTTTTTCCTGTAGACCTCAGCACACTCTAAAACATCACAGAATCTACAACACATGGTCCTGGTTTAGTCCTGGGTTAGACTTGGTTAAATGTTGTGTTAGTCGTAGTTTAGTCACGGTTTTGCCCTGGTTTAGCCCTGGGTTAGACTTGGGTTAGTCCTGGTTTAGTCCTGGTTTAGACCTGGGTTAGACTTGGGTTAGTCCTGGTTTAGTCTCGGTTTCATTCTGGGTTTAGCCTGGTGTAGGCCTGGTCTAGTCCTGGGTTAGTCCTGGTTTAGTTCAGGGTTAGACCTTGTTTAGTCCTTGGTTAGAACTAGTTCAGTCTTGGTTTAGTCCTGGTTTAGTCCTGGTTAAGTCCTAAATTAGACCTGGGTTAGTCCTGGTTCAGTATTGCTATAGTCCTGGGTTAGTCCTAGTTTATTCATGATTTAGTCCTGGTTTAGTCCTGGTTTAGTCCTGGTTTAGTCCATGTTGCTACCCTTCTTTAGTCATAGTACTTTCCTGTTTCGGTTTAGTCTAACCCTGGTTTGGTCCAAATTTAGTCCTGGTTTAGTCGTTCATTCCCTATTTACACACTTAAAAATCAGTCTCAAACTTCCTTCCTATACCCAGTAATGAAACTACTGCACATCACATCAGGTTTGTGAAGTTGTAGTGTACAGTTTTGTATCAAGTTTTTGTATATTTATGCAGAATTGTCGTGTGGGAGCTTGGATAATGTAGGCTTGTGGGCGGAGCCTTGTACAGGATCTTACAGCTAACCATAAGGAGGGTTTGGATTGGGCCCGGGAGAGATCGCTAGATTACTCAAACATGCATGGATGACATCTAAAACCTCTTCAAGCATGTTTTTGATGAGGGAACAGTAACATGGTAGAAAGCTAAAGAAAATCGATTTTGCAAAATACCTCCTCTTCTTCGATGACTAACACTTAAGGCTTCCTGTGAGATTGGATCCTTGGCTCGGGTTCAAAATACTTCAGCACTTTCTCCTCCATCGACCATAAATACTGGGTCTAAATGGTTTGCACTTATTTCCTTTATTTACCTTTTAGAACAACTCATTAAATATACAGAGGATCCAAAATCTATAAGACCAAGAGAGCAAAAGACCTCCTCCTTACAGAGAGGAGGAGACGGGAGGACCACTCTGCCACTGTGACATAATTAAGTTCTGATTTAGTCCTGGTTTAGTCCCAGGTTAGTCCTGGTTTAGTCTTAGTTTAGTCCTGGTTCAGTCCTGGATTAGTCCTGGTTTAGTCCTGGGTTGGTCCTGCTTTAGTCCTTGGCCTCTTCATTCATTCATCTACTGAACTAAACAGACTCATTTTGACGTCTGGAGCTGCTTTAGTCCTTGGATAAGACACATTTTGCTTAAACACATGAAAGAACCCAGGTCCTTTAAACGTCTCACAGAGACAGCAGATCTTGAATAAACCAGGTCCTTTAAACGTCTCACAGAAACAGCACTTCTTGAGTGCGTCGGTGGCTCTGTTACGCCCCTGTGTTTTCAAAGATCCGTCTGAGCAGAGCCAGAGGAGAATGGACTTTGTCTCTAAAGATGGAGGAAGGCCGGTTAGATTTCTGCATGTATTTAATCCCACACATTTAGGACGACAATAAGAGCCACAGAGATACTGATCTGGTACTGACTTAGTGTACTCGCCGATACCGATACCAGTCTGATACCGCATAGTGTGAAGAAGTAGACTAAGACTACTCAGTTTTGTTCCAGTACACGAGCAAAAATAACTGTAGTAAAAGTCTCTCTGTGAAGAACATCCACAGAATAAATGAGATTTTGAGACTAAAGTGTCAGAGTCAGATGTTTAATGGTGTTGATGATGAGTTGTGCTGATTTAAGCACTTTGACTTTTCTCCTTATTCACTTTGTACCACAGAGCGAGGAGAAAAACAGCAGTGAGGCCTGTAAAAAGACCTCATCCTTGGAGCACATGGATCATTATGCAGAGTCTGTGTTAGCCAAGCCTCGAAGCCTAATTTGGAGCACTGGATCATTATGCAGAGTCTGTGTTAGCCAAGCCTCGAAGCCTAAACATAGCCCATTGAAGTCAATGTGCCGTGCTCAATGGCGCATGACGCGAGTTTAGCCTTTAGCGGCTAGGTACGTCCGGTCCTGCCCAACGACTATGCGCAGTCGAGCTACCCCCCATGAGACTTTATAATAATAATAATAAATGATAATGTTTGTGCTTCCAGGAGCTTCTGAACCATGTTCTAAACCTGCGGCAGGTGGGCTTATTCACATCGCTCACATGCTCGTTCATGTCGTACCATGTGACCGCTCTAACTAATCAGAGTTTAAGCTTAGCTAGAACGGACATAGAGCGTATCATGTCTTTGTATATTTATGGAGAATTGTCGTGTGGGAGCACGGGCGACGTAGGCTTGTGGGCGGAGCCTTGTACAAAAGGGTTCGAGTAGGGCCCAGGAGAGATCGCTAGATTACTCAAACTTGCATGGTTTTTGATGAAGGAACAATGTTATAACATCGTAGAAAGAACGACATTTGCATAATACCCCCTCTTTAACAACCTATGCAAAACACTTCTACAGATCCTCCACTCCATCTGGACTACAGGACTAGAACCTGAGATCTTGTTGCTATGACGCAGGAACGCTAACCACTCTGCCACTGTGCTTAAACAGCCCAAACAGAGACATACATCACTCCAGAGCCTTGTCTTTGACACTGGCCTCTTGTCTGTTTCCCAGAAGTCCTAAACATTTGGCTGTTGTGCAATGGGAGAATCAGTGGGGCGGGGTGTAAGCAGAGAGAGGAAAGGTTTTTAAAATACACACCTACTGATCAATACTAAAACTAAACAAACAAGTCTCACATAAATCTGAAAATCATACAAAAAGAACCTGTTTAGAATGTGATCTGATCAGAACTAAGACCACAGGGTAATATTAAAGAACGAGGAAAAGAGAGGATGGAGAGAGGGTGGAGAGATGAGGAGGAGAAGAAGAAAGTGAGGTGGAGAGAGGCAGAGAAGGAGAGGATGAGGGTGGGAGGGAGAGAAGAAGGAGGAGAGAAGGGGGAGAAGGAGAGAGGGAGGAGAGACATGGAGAGAGAAGGGGGAGAGAGAAGGAAAGGAGAAGGAGAGGTGGAGGGAGGAGAAGAGGAAGGGGAGAAGTATGAGGGAAGAAGAGAGAAGGGAGAGAGGAGGACAGGGAGAGAGAGAAAGGGAGGAGAAGAGTGCGAGAGGAAAGAAGAGGGGATGCTGAGAGGCAAAGAGAGAGAGAGAGGGAGAGAGAGAAGAGAGGGGAGAGAGGGGGAACAAGGAGGAGAGATGGAAGAGGAGGAGGAGGAGGAGGAGAGTGTGATAGGGAAGAAAAGAGGAGGCTGAGAGGGAGAGAAAGAAGAAGGGGAGAGGGAGAGAGGGAGGAAGAGATGAAGTTGAGAGAAAGGGAGAGAGGGAGGAGGAGACGAGGGTGAGAGGGAGAGAGAGGGAAGGGAGGAGGAGAGAAGGGTGAGAGGTGAGAGGGAGGAGGAGTCGAGGGTGAGAGGGAGGGAGGGTGGGAGGGAGAGAGGGAGAAGGAGAAGATGAGAGGTGAGAGGGAGAGAGAGAGGAGGAGATGAGGGTGAAAGGTGAGAGGGAGAGATGGAGGAGGAGTCGAGGGTGAGAAGGAGGGAGGGAGGGAGAGAGGGAGGGAGAAGGAGACGAGGGTGAAAGGTGAGAAGGAGAGAGGGAGAGATGGAGGAGGAGACGAGGGTGAAAGGTGAGATGGAGAGAGGGAGGAGGAGATGAGGGTGAAAGGAGAGATGGAGAGACGGAGAGATGGAGGGTGCAGACAGCTGTTGCCATCACAGATCCTCAGACACTGGACATGTTTGATATGAGCTGTTTACATAATACTGTATTATCACTGCTGCTCTCACTGCAGCACCATCCATGTAAACACCACTCAGGCAGGAGCAGTACCACGGAAGGAAAGTACTAGTAGTACTACAGCATTAGCAACAGTAACAGTAGGAATACAAGTATGAAGTCCAGTTGAAGTAGAAGTAACCGTAGCAGTAGTAGTTGTTGTAGTAATATACCAGTATGATAGTAAAAGTAAAAGCTGCAGCAATATAAATACTATCAGTAGTTGTAGAGGCAGTAGCGCTAAAAGTAGTAGTAGTAGTAGTAGTAGTAGTAGTAGTAGTAGTAGTATGTGGGTAGTAGCAGTAGCAGCAGCAGTAGTCCTGGTAGTAGTAGTAGTAGTAGTAAAAGTCATAAAGGTAGTAAAAGTAGTATAGCAAAAGTAGTAGTTGGAATACAAGTAGTAACTCTAGTTGAAGTACAAGTATTAGTAGCAGTAGTAGTTGTTGTAGTAATATAACAGTATGGTAGTAAAAGTAGCACCTGTAGAAGTTATAGTAATAGTAGTGGCAGTAGTGGCAGTTATAGTTGTATTAAAAGTAGCAGTAGTAGTAGTAAGTAGACACAGTTGTAGTAGTAGTAGTACTTCTTGGCTGGTTTTGATGTAGTATAGTTTGTGTAGGAGAGTTCATGTTCAGTCCAATGTCCCTGTTTTTTGTTCTGTTTTTGAATTAGCCTAAAATCCAGACTAGCTAACGCACTGCTATCTCCTTTTCACTGATAACAGCCCCCTGTCACACACCCACACTGGGACTACAACTGCAACTGTTGCATTCTGGGTCATTGAGTCCTCTTGTTCATCCTTCAGTCACTTTTTATCCAAGGCCAGAGGTTTTATCGTGATGTTTTTCCTCATGGATGACAGTTTATATGCACGAAAACAGGAAATGGGAACTTGAAATTGTGTCATTTTAGGTTGAGCCAAAGATAATATTTTAACTTCAAATGTGCTATATAAAGCTTTTAGCCATGTTACAATGATGTTTCCTCCTCAAAAACATACCTGGAGTTGTGTTTTGTTTCATTCACACATGTTTGAGCAACTCTTTATTATTAGTCTGTCTACATCTCCAAAGCTCAAAATGCTCTGTTGCACCTTGTGATGTCATGAAGTGGGAGTTTTCAAGTTAACAGCTCCTTTTACCTTTAGTTCAGTAGAGATTTGCCATTTGAGGACTGACATGATCCAACCGATTCAAGTGAAGGTGTGTGGAGTTTAAAAACACAGTGGAGCACTTCCTGTATTACCACTTGATGACATCACGGGGTGGAACAAAGTGTTTTCTGTCTGAGAGAAGAACTTCAAAATATGCAGGGTTTGTGCGTTAAACATGTGTGAATGAAACGAAACACAACTCCAGGTCTGTTTTTGAGGAGGAAACAACATTAGAACATGACTTGAAGCTTGCGTAATATAGGATCTTTAATGCCATATTGTGAAATGTTACACAGTGCAACTTTAAAGAAAATCCTAAAAATAGCACCTATACACTCTGCAGCTTATCAGGCGGGATGGCATCTGGGTTAAAATTAAACCAGTATTTGTTGGTTCTGTCCCGGGACCTTGAGGGGGGTGTGTGTGTGTGTGTGTTACATAATAGCTTATACGAGCAGGGCATAGTAGAACGATATCACGCCGAGGACTAAGCCAGGACTATCTTTGGACTATCTGTGGACTATGTGAGGACTATTTTGGGGTCTGGCAGTCTTGGAGGTCCGATGAGGTGACGAAGACTAAATCCAGACTTAGTCCAGACTAAGTCCAGACCTGAGACATGAGTAACGCCTGAAGAACGCACAGCTTAAGGAAACACAGTTAGAGAGATTTACAGCAGTGACGGATCAGATATGCGTTTTAAATAGACACGATAATTAAAGGTGCGCTACATAACTTTTCTGTTGTTTTTGCTTGTCTCCGTGGAGATTAGTGCTTCAAACTCAATTACAGCACTAAGGAAGAGACTCAATACTCAATACCGATTCCGATACAGCGATGATAATAAAAACACTCTTTATTTAGACAATTGATACTTTGCAGTGACATCACGCTGGGGGTGCTCTACATGTATCTCTATGGTGGAATGTTCAGCAGTTTCCATGGAAACACAGTGCACACATTAGCAAACACTGTAAAAAAGTTGTAACTCTAAGACTGTCTGAAAACTCAAGAAAAACACAAAATGGATTCAAACAGCACATTTTCAGGAGCCTGTGATCAGTCCGAGCTCATGGTCCTGTTTAGGAGTTTGAGTTTCAACAAAAAGGTGAGAGAGACTGACTGGAAAACTGTTGGCTAATGCTAGCTGACGTGTGACTGTAATGCTATTTGAGAGGGACTTGTTTAGCAGCACAAATCAGCTCACCTGTTGCAGTTCCAATTAAGTCACTTCTTTCTGGTCAGATTGTGTTAAAATAAAGATGAGATTAAAATGTAACTCGAGTAACGACCCTAGAGGAGATGCTATTGTTTTGTTTCAGCTTGTGTCTATGGAGTCAGATCTGTGTTTTTCAAGGTACATGCGTTTTTAAAATGCAAGATAAGTTTAACGCCTTACTGTGGAACATTCCTTTAAGATATAATAGGTCTGTCTTTGTTTATTTTTTTATATTTTTTCGAGGAGTCACTTTTGACAATGTGAAAAGTATTTAAGTGTAAAGTTGTTTTAATGTTTACAAGATAGTCACATAACATGTTACCTTTTATTGTTTTGTTTTACAGTTTTGTATCATGTTTTTGTATATTTATGGAGAATTGTCATGTGGGAACATGGGTGACGTAGTCTTGTGGGCGGAGCCTTGTACAGAATCTTACAGCCAACCGTAACGAGGGTTCGAATAGGGCCTGGGAGAGATCGCTGCTCAAACATGCATGGATGACATCTAAAACCTCTTCAGGCATGTTTTTGACATTATAATGTGGTAGAAAGCTCAAAAAAAACACATTTTTCATAATACCCCCTCTTTAAAAACAGTGTTTTTGTAAAGTTACACTTAATCTGATTTCGTTCATTTTTATAGCACTGAGCTGGTAAAAAAAACAGTTTGTTTTTTTTTACATTTTGTTTCTATTTCATATTGAGACCACATTTGAACCTCACCACAAGTACATTTATGCAAGTCAAACTAAATTGTCAACTGCTACCTCTGCTCTGGAGCGACATGTTGCCATGGAAACAAGGAAAATGACTGTAAATGATTAGCCAATGTGCAGAATGGTATTAGAAGCAAAGTTAGAAATACATTACACATTCACTCCGAACCTTCTTCCTCCTTTCCGTATTCGTCTACAGACTCATATGACTGAATCTTGTGTTAAATATACTACTTTAAGTCAGTTCTATTAAAGGTGCACTGTGTAACATTTCCGGTGCAGGGTCGGCCACGTGCTTGTTTCCATGGAGCTGACTGCTATGTTATGATGTTATTATTAGAGTATTTCACAGTTGTGCATTAAACCTGTCTATCTCAAGCAGGTGATGCTATCAGACTAAGTTACACGTCATATCTGTGGAGACGTGACCCCGCTCACTGTAAGAGCTCATGTTTTTTCTATGTATTTTTCAGCAATAAAACCCATGAAATGGAATAAGGACAATAGCAGTTAAATGCCGTGCTGCGGAACATTCCAGACAAAGCAATAAAATCTCCATGGATACAAGCAGGAAGCAGACTCCTCACCATTAAAGTTACATAGTATCAGAAGTGGTAGAGGAGCCAAAAACTGTACTTAAGTAAGAGTAACGTTACTTCAAAATCATATTACTCAAGTAGAAATACAAAATAATGGTCCAAGAAGTAAGAGTAAAGTATTTGGGAAAAGTACTACTCAAGTAAGAGTAACTTAAAGAGTAACTGTCGGGACGTAACATCTGATTTATAATTTGACGTTAAAGTAATCTGAAGGACAAAATATTAAAATATTAAATCAAATGTGGTATTTTCAAAGAGACACAAAAATGAGCCAAACTAAATCATATCTGAAGGAGCTGCAAGAAACACAAAACTTCAAATCATTTCATATTGTCCACATAAAGCGCAAGTCACTTTAGACTTACTCACAGTGGGAAGAGGAACCACAACTTTTACTAGAGTAAGAGTACTGTTACTTCAATACAACTTTTACTCAAGTAAGAGTAAAAGTATGCTGCCAGAAAAGTACAATTTGGATCATTTCAGTCCTGGAATTGCCAAACTCTACTGAACTAAAAGTAAAAGGAGCTGTTAACTAGAAAACTACCACTACATGACATCACAAGAGAATTGCCAACTCCTCTGAACTAAAAGTAAAAGGAGCTGTTAACTAGAAAACTACCACTACATGACATCACAAGATGGAACAGAGAATTTTGAGTAGGAGTAAAAGTATGCCGTTTGAAAAGTAATCTGAAAAGTAAAATTTCTTTAAAAAGTTACTCAAGTAAATGTAACTGAGTACTACTTACCTCTGCAGAGTAATGTTAAGAATGAAGTTACAATAAGTATAAATATATATTAAAATGACTCAAAATAAAAGTGTAAACATGTAATGTGCTGTACTCACGAGAAGTGCTGAGAAGAACTGAGCTGTTTTTAAAGAACTGAATCAGAAAAGAGAGAAAGAGAGACAGAGAGAGAGAGAGAGAGGGGCTAAAGTGTCTCCTCCTACGAGGCCAATGAGCACAATGAAACGCCTTCAGACTGAGAGAGGAGAGTTAGGACAGAGGGAGGGGAGGAGGGAGGGAGGGAGGGAGGGAGAGGAGAGAGGAGAGTTAGGAGAGAGGGAGAGAAGGAGGGAGAGAAGAGAGAGAAGAGTTAGGAGAGAGGGAGAGAAGGAAGGAGGGAGGCAGAGAAGAGAGAGGAGAGTTAGGAGAAAGAGAGGGAGGGAGAGTGAGAGAGAGAAGGAGGGAGTGAGGGAGCGGGATGGGATAGAGGGAGAGAATAGAGAGAAGAGGGAGAGAGGAGAGTAAGGAGTTAAGAGAGAGGGAAGGAGAGAAAGGTGAGAAAGAGAGCAACAGAAAGGGAGGGAGAGAGAGAGGAGAGTTAGGAGATAAAGATGGAGGGAAGAGAGGGAGAGGGAAGGAAGGAGAGAGGGAGGTAGAAGAGGAGAGAGAGCACCAAACTTTCTCCTTCTACAGGGTGGACGAGTACAATGAAACGCCTTCAGACTGAGAGAGGAGAGTTGGAAGAGAGGGAGGGAGAGAGAAAGAGAGGGAGTGAGGGTACTGGGCAAAATGATACTATGAATAACAAAGAAAGATCACGCCAATAGAGAGGTAAGGACGGAGTGGGAGAAAAAGTACTGGGGCAAATTTTGCTGAAATACATGGGAAAAACCAGATGCAGGGCCTTTAAGATAAGTGAAGTGAAATATTAAGTAAAATATACAAACTATATAAAATATATAAGTGTAATGTGCGTTTATTCACATGTTTTACACAATGTAAAACTTGTTATATAATTGTTTGTTTTTGTCATCTGAAAGCAGAGCGGGTTGCTAACTTTGGGTTGCCAGATACTAAACCTAGCATGTAGAAGCAGAGAAATGTGTGAGATCTCCTGAGGTTTGAGAAATGTCGTGGTCTGAGCTGAAGAATCTCACAGTAACCAACAACGTCACAAACAGAAGTGCGGC
>KN486510.1:12054-24052 GCA_000787095.1 Periophthalmodon schlosseri
ACCAGGTTCAAACCAGGTTCTAAACCAGGGTCTAAACCAGGGTCTAAACCAGGGTCTAAACCAGGACTTAACCAAGAGATGTACTTTGGTGCTGGGCCATGGAGAGACTTGTATCAAGCAGAGCTGCTTTAAAGTCTATTCTCTGAGCCACAGGAGCCAGTGCAGAGACCTGAGCACAGGGCTCAGTCTGTCTTTCTCCACCAGTCGTCCTATTGGACGATCGATTTAACCAGTCATAGTGAGGTGTGGACACTCAGAAGAGACAGAACTTTAGTTACGTCTTAAATGCAATTCACAGCTGTTAAGAGTTCATTAACCAGGCAACAGTAGCTCAGTTGCTAGACCCACAGGTTGGCGGTGCGATTCCAGCTCCCACAGATGACTGCTGTCAATGTGTCCTTGGGCAAGACACTTACCCCTCCTTGCCCCCAGTGTCTGTGTACACTGGTGTATGAATGTGTGAATGGGTGAGTGGTTTCTTGATGTAAAGCGCTTTGAGTTCCTTATGAATTAGTCCAACCCCTGTTAATTCTTCTTTTTGGCATAAACATGTTGGTGTAACGGCTCGTCTATAAAACGTTGTTCTTGTCTCTTCCACAGGGTGCTCTACGAAGGCAAAGAGCGGCTGATCCAGGGCTGCGAGGTCATCCAGGCCACACCGTATGGACGCTGCGCAAACGTCAACAACAGCTCGGCAACGTCACAGCGAATCTTCATCACGTTACGCCGCGCTCCCCCCGTCCAGCCCCAAAACTCCCTCGCTGTGACCGACATCTGCATCATCGTCACCAGCAAAGGGGAGACTCCGCCCCACACCTTCTGTAAAGTGGACAAGAACCTCAACTGTGGCATGGTCAGTGGTCGAGACTCATTTGCATCAACATTTAATTAAAATAGAATGCGTCTTACGTAAACTGTGGTTTTCCAGTGGGGCTCCAATGTGTTCCTTTGTTACAAGAAGTCTGTGTCCTCGGCCAATTCGATCAGTTTTAAAGCCGGTAAGTATGAGCATATAAACACATTTAACTGTAGAAAACTGTATTTAAAGGTCTTATATTGCTCTATTTTCTGATCTTGTTATAATGTTGTTTCCTCATCACAAACAGACCTGGAGTTGTGTTTTGTTTCATTCACACATGTTCAACACACAAACCCTGCATATTTAGGCTGAGTTCTTCTCTCAAATAGAAAACACTCCACCTTGTTCCACCTTGTGATGTCATGTGGTAATACAGGAAGTGCTCCACTGTGTTTTTAAACTCCGCATATCTTCACTAGAATCATTTGGATAATTTCAGCCCTGCTGTTTCCAATTTCTACTGAACTAAAGGTAAAAAGGTAACAGTTAATTTGAAAACTACCACTTCATGACATCACAAGGTGGAACAGAGCATTTTGAGCTTTGAAGATGCAGACATTCTGATAATAATTCCAGCACCCACAGATGAATGCTGTCATTGTGTCCTTGGGCAAGACACTTGACCCACCTCGCCCCCAGTGTCATGTACACTGGTGTATGAATGTGTGTGTGAATGGGTGAATGGTTCCTTGATGCAAAGCGCTTTGAGAGCCTTGAAGGTGGAAAAGCGCTATATAAAAATGAGACTATTTATCATGAATGAAAGAAATTACAACTAGGCAAGTGTATTTGTTACAGAAATGTATTTAAACTAGATTTCCATAAAAATTAAACTACTCTGTTTGGAAGCCCAGCATTCTTACTATCACCAGTCACTATTAGGATTGTCAAAAGTATTGAAAATCAGACACTGATCGATACTAAAACTAATATCAAAACTAGCAAGTATTTAAAAAATCACATTAACAGGACAAAATTTGAGCATGCATTTGAGCTTTTGCAGAACAAGTATAAGACCTCATTTTAACAGAAATTTTGTATTTATTATATTGTTGAAAATTACTTAATTCTAATGCTAAAAAAGTAACATGTTTTTATCTTCATTGTGGTATCGTAATCAAATAAATATATACGATATATATTAAAAAGGAGTGTAGATAGTTAGTTAGTTCAATGCAGATAAATAAATCTGCTCTGTGCACAGTAGCTCCCGGCAGCCTCACTGTTAGCATCATTATTTCCTGTCCAATTTTATCTCTATGAGGTTTTTGCCGAGTCAGGCTAAAATGAATAAATATTTAAAGATCAGGCAGTGGACAGGGAGCTGCGGTTGGATGTCACTGACGACACGTTAAACACTACACTAATAAAATGAATACTTCACCAGAGACACTTCTGTGTTTAGAAAGAGACATGTTTGTGTCTCAGTGCTAACGTTAACGCTAATCTTGAGACATTTGACACATTAGATTTATATTTCACATTTAAATACAACTCCAGCTGCCCAAAGTGCTTCACATAAAAAGTCAACAAAAATATATAGGCCAACAGATAACATTATACATAGGAAAAGAACAATAAAACACCAAGATATCCTGTCTAGCTAGTGTTAAATGCCAGGGAGAAGAAGTGGGTTTTCAGTCTAGTCTTAAACTGTGTTAAAGACTGAGAGGATCTGACAGGCAGAGGGCGCTGTTCTGTAGTCTGGGGGCTGCCGCAGAAAAAGGCTCTGTCACCTCTGGTCTTGAGCCTGGCTTTGGGCACAGCAGCAGGAGGCATAAAAAATATCAAAACAGCGCCACAAACTCAAGTATTCTGCATATAAAAATAATCGGGTAGTCTTTATTTTATTTAATTCGAATTTTAATAGGGTGTTTATTTTATGTTTTCCAATTTTAACAAACTGCGCACAGAGCCCATTAGCCTTTTGTCTCGTACAGTCCATTTTCCAGTCTGTATTTCAAAGCGTTATCAGCGATCGTACACCAGATTGTGATTTCTCATTAGAATTGACATTTGTGACGTCTGCCTGAGCGTTTCCCGAGCCGCTTGGCCTTTGAAACCTGTCCTTATGCAACGCGTTCTCCCTCAGATTCATAGAAACGTGTACACAAACACCCACCTCCAGCCTTTCCCCGGGTTTATCTCAACGCTGCCCTCTTTCCTGCAAACCAACGGCTTATTCGCGTGAGGCTATGGGCGCTTCCTGTTACGCCTCTTATCCATGCTTGTACAGACTTGTGCACTGCATACGGAAACACTTTGGCACTTTGTTAGTCCAAATTGTATGAATGAGATGCTTTATTTTACTAAAAGTTATGGGTATCAAAGATTGTCCTTGGATCAACGAATGCATTGTGTTACAGAGAACAGGGGTTTAATTAGATATAGCATCTGACAAATTTTAGTTGGTAATATGAAAGTGAGTAAGGAGCTTGTGAAAATTTCAAACCCATATACTAATAAAAACTTGAAGCCATACCTCATTTGAGATCGTAACTGAAAAACAAAAAAATATTAATAGGACAAATTTGGAGCTTTCCTGAATATTTTTGTTTTTCTTTTATAAGTATACAAGTCCATATAACAGGAGCAGGTGTGCGTTTGTGTCACCAAAGTCTCCAGTTTTGTTTTTCCTTGGAGTGTTTTCCATTTTTGTGACGCAAAACGGTTAAAAGCCCTGTTTCCCGTCTCAGTTTTGGTGCGGCTCGTCCTTAGCCTTATGCAGTCATGTGATCTGGTGTTAAATGTTCCCGTATCAATGACTAACAAGCAGGTGAGGTATTCTGGCAAGTCGTCCCTTATAGACACATTTCATACAGTGCTGTTCTCTTCAGAATGGGTCTGGTCTTCATCAAAACTAGTGCAAGACCATGCTGTGAATTTGACATCAAAACTACTATTATTTTGTTTTGAAATTTATTTATTTTTTTATCATTATAGCATCAAAATCATGGGGTATTGAGCATTTTCCTTACTATCAAAATCAAGTTTTAATAGGCTTATAACAACACTATTAGTTATCAGTAATAGTAGTAAGCTATGGATTACAATGTTAAGGTCTAGGCATGTTTGAAAGGTTCTATTCCAAGGTGAGATATTGGTAAAGCCTTAAAATTTCACTTATGAGCAGAGTCGGGAAGTAACTGAATACATTTACTGAAAATACATGTTCTGAATGCTTATTTTGAGTATATTCTGGTACAGTTACTCTTTCATTTGGTGTTATTCAGAATACAGTTACTTTTTTAATTAAAAGGAATACATAGCGGTATTTCATTATGTAATTTTGGCTTTGAACTGCATGGTATTAGTGAGAATAAACAAAACACAGCTCTTACAGTGTGTGCAACAAAAAAGTAGTTTGTAATTATATGTTATATGTAGTATATGTGTATGTTTTTGTACCAAAATATTATGAAGTATTCAGAATACAGCACTCAGATTGACCAATTTAACGGAATAGTATCCAAGTATTCAGTATTCTGTAACTAAATACATTTTACATCACTGCTTATGAGTTTAAAGGTGCACTATGTAACTTTTATGGTAGAGGGTCGGCCACATGCCTGTTATGACTTTGCAAGGAAAGTTAAATGCAAATAGACAAGTTGAACCATACCAACCATACCCGATCTTGCCTTTATACCATTACAGGTTTTATTACGCCAAACATACTTGTATTTTTATGGTATATTTGTAGTATATTTCTCATTGTTAGTGGGGTTGCCTATCCACAGATCTGACCTGTAACTTAGCCTAGTGGTCACCAATTTGACTCCATGGAGAAGTTTCATGGAAAACTTGAGTCCCGTACTGTTTAACAGGTGAAGCAAAAACATCTCACTTAAGACAAGCAGGTGGCGGACCCTTCACAGAGAAAGTTCCATAGTGCACCTTTAGGGATTAGCTTTTCATGCACCACTGAGCTAAACAAAAATCTATGTTATCTCTGCTATATTATCTTTTAAAATTTGCATGTGTAGCTTCCCTTATGTCTTTTACGCTGGAGTATTTTCTACAAAAGTCTCATTGTGGATGAAACGATCTCCATCTGTTGGTTTGAAGGTCTGATCTTCCGGTACCCCGAGGAGGACTATGAATCGTTCCCATTGTCGGAGTCAGTTCCTCTCTTCTGTTTGCCAATGGGAGCCAAGATAGAGTGTTGGGCTCCAAACACTCGGGACCCTCTCCCTGTTTTCTCTACTTTTGTTTTAACCAATTCCTCTGGTGAAAAGGTGAGTTCACCCACACAGTATATGCTATTTGAAAAGTCATCGGGGGCTTGTAGTTTACTCTTAATATAGTACTTTTTTCAAAAGCCGATTGTGTTTTACTGCTATCAAATTATTATCTAGTCCATTCTTGATAAAATCCACTTTACATTATTGCCATTGCTAATATCGGTAGAACATGGTAACAAAAAGATTTCCAAAATGGAGATATGTGTTTTTGCTGTTGAACTCGAATTCAAATCATAATCCAAGTTGAGAAACAATGTAATTAAAATCCTTGTTTTTGAAAGTATACCTTTATCATTCCAGCAGATTTTTTTCTAAAACACACAAAATGGAAGCTCAAATTTACTCTAATAGGCCCTTTGCACAGAGCTGCCTGGCTAGTTCCGGTTCTCTCCCGCTCCATTCATTGTGTATTGGAAATTAGCTGAGTCATGCTAAAATAAATCAATATTTAAATACCAGGCAGCGGGCAGCAAGTTACAGATAGATCATCACAGACAGCGACTTAAGACCTTTACTACGATGTAAATACTTCCCTGGAGCTTCTGTGTTTAGAAAAGTAAGTATTTGTGTCTTGAAGCTAATGCTAATTGAAATTAAAATGAATTAGTGATATTAAAATAGCGCTACAGTCTGAATGATTTTGCACAGAAAAACTATAGACTTGTCATTAGATGTGTTTTCATAAAGTTGTTTTGTGTTATATTTTGAGATTTAGATTAGATACCTACTTTTATAAACCCAGAAGCTTTCTCCGGTTAAGTGCTTACCTCATTGTAAAGGTCTTAACATGTCGTCTGTAGTCATCCATCTGTAACCTGCTGTCCGCTGTGTGATACTGAAATATTGATTTATTTTTTATATTTTATTTTTTTTAATTTATTGATTTATTTGTGTGAGAAGAGTGCCTCTACTGTTTTTGAGAGAACTGGAATTAGGCACAGCTCCGTGAAAAGGGCCTTTTGAAAGTGATAGCAGCTGTACACAGAGTAACATATTTCAAATCTCACCTAGACATCAATACTATCTGCTTGTGAGAACGAAATCACTGTTTCTACTTTTTGGAGTGAATATAAGGAGGAGTAAAACTGACTCAAATGCCTTATTTATGAAGTACAAGGTATCGCTGAATAAAATGTAGACGATAAACGATAATATTGAAACTAAAAAACGATTCTAACTGTACAATATTGTTAAAAACCATGAGGTGCAAAAGACAAATAGGAGAATAACACTTAAGTCTTAGTTTGTATCAATAATGACTGATAGAAGTTATTTATTCAGCCCTCTACAGTTCAAATCTTATCGCAGTGCAAAAAAAAAATAATACAAAATATCCCCCTCAAACGCAAAGAAAACGTCCACACGATAAATATTGAGCTCCAAAAAATATTCTTATAGCTTCATATATGACAAGTTGATATAGTGATTATTGCGACAGGCCTAGTCTTGATAATTCCAATTTCAAAACTGAAGCCAATATTACAAAAATGAGATTTAGGAACTCCAGGCCAAATGCATATTAAAGGTCTGTTACATTTTTGTTAAATTGGGTCATGTTTAACCGGTGGGATGTTTGAATTATTATGGGATGTACTGTCCTCCCTTCATAACTTCTTTGTAATTTAGCATAGCTTCAAGGTTAGCGCATATTCAGATCACAGTTTTTGTTTACAGTCCAAAGATAGTGGGTAGAAATTTAAAAAAAATCTAGTTGCCAGTGACATAATTAGCCCAGTTGGTTGAGATCTGCTGACTCACAAGTTGGTGGTGTGATTCCAGCTCCCACAGATGAATACTGACGTGTCCTTGGGCAAGACACTTAACCCACCTCGCCCCCAGTGTGTGTGAGTGGTTCCTTGATGTAAAGTGCTTTCATATATTTGATGCCTTCAGTAGGTCTATAAATTGTAGAAAGTAGTAAAAATAAAGAAAAATGAGAGGTTGTGTCCAAACTTTTGACTAGTAGTGCATATATAAATAAATATATATATAAATATTGATGACTCCCGGTGTTCTTAGGTATATGGGGCCGCGATTCAGTTCTACGAGCCGTACCCAGTGGATTTGTTGAGTGAGAAGCAGAAGATCCAGCTGGGCCTCCTCACCACTGTGGAGAAGAAGATGATCCCAAACCGAGCGGTCAACACCAACAAGTGCATCTGCCTCCTCTCCCGATGGCCTTTCTTCAAATCCTTTCGCAAATTCCTCATGTTCCTGTATAAGCTGTCTGTCTCTGGCCCTCACCCCCTGCCCATAGAAAAGTAAGTGGATTTTACATTAAAAAAAAAAAAAAAAAATTAACGTTTTGACCATCTGCTTCTTTGGACCACATTGATTGGATATTTACGGATTTAAACCAGCAACACAGCACGAAGAGAAGCAGTTTTGAAGATAAAGGGGTCCAAAATTTTTATTGTTGCAGTTATCAAATTAAAGACTCACTGCACACAACAAAATAATATAAACAAAAATGTAACCCTGTTGTTTAAAGGAACTGTATTATGCAAAATAGATTCTTGTGAGCTTTAAGCTGTGTTATAATGTTGTTAGCGCCCCCAAAACACACCTGGAGTTGTGTTTTGTTTCATTCACACATGTTTGAGTAACCCTTTATTATTGGTCTGTCTACATCTCCAAAGCTCAAAATGCTCTGTTCCACCTTGTGATGTTATGAAGCGGTAGTTTTCACAGCTACATTTTACCTTTAGTTTAGTAGAGACTGAAAATACAAGTTCTGAAATGATCCAAATGATTCTAGTGAAGGTGTATGGAGTTTAAAAACACAGTGAAGCACTTCCTGTATTACCACATGACATCACAAGGGGAAACAGAGTGTTTTCAGTTTGAGAGAAGAACTCTAAATATGCAGGGTTTGTGTGTTAAACGTGTGAATGAAACAGAACACAACTCCAAGTAAGTTTGTGATGAGGAAACAACATTATAACATAGATCAGAAAATAGCGTAACAGCCCTTTAATAAGACCTCAACAAAATAATTGTGTAATATATGTTCTATTCTTTCTCTCCCAAAGGCACATTTCTCACTTCATGCACAACGTAGCCTTCCCTTCACCTCAGAGACCACGGATTTTGGTTCAGGTAATTTATTTATATGGATTTTTCTAATTGCAAATGAGTCGCAAAATCTAATCTATATAAATCTAACTTTTTTCCATATGCTGTTCCTGTTTATAGCTGTCTGTACATGACACATTGATCCTCTCTCAGCCAGTGTCTACTCCTTTACCACTGAGGTATTTTTTTTATTGTATTGAACAGTTATATTACTCAGTTGTGATTTTTGCCATTTTTTTGAACAAGCAAGAAAACAAAGCTACAATCCCAGTATGCTATTAACCAGGTCACAACAGCTATAGAACACATTATAGATCTCAGTCTTTGTAAGGGCCTTTTTTTGGTTTTAGTGCTGACTTAGGCCTGTCACAAAAACACTTTATGACATGGATGTTGTTAACCCAGGATATAAGACAAGAGAATGTAATTATAGCTGTAATAAATATGAAGTAAAATAAACTTAATGCATTATAGGACAGAAATAGCCTTTTAGTTTCAATAAGGTCAGTTGTGTACATAGACTGTATAAAGAAGTGGACTAAGTGAGTGTGACGTCACCCACAGCGTTCGGCTCCAATCAAATGAAGCTCATCGAGGCTAGAGCAGTTATAGGGGTGAATTTGGAGCCAAGTTCCATATTTGGTTGCTATGATACTCGCGGTCGGAATTCCAAAGAGCCGATCTGTAGCGAGGCTGCTGAAGGTAACGCCCCTTCCCGCCCGCACCGCTGGTTTAGCAGAGAGCGGGCGCTTAGCTGTCAATCAAACCTGTTGCTAACGCTAGCGGAAGCGACATCGGGGAAAGAAAGCAGCTGATTTGTCCTTTATTAATGTTCATATCTTGAGTTATGGACACAATAGTGAAATAAAGACCAGGATCATGTAGAGCAGGTTAATACAAACATTTTAAGACCAAAATTATGAGTCTGACAGCAGCAGTTACAGAGAGAGGGGTGACGGTTCTCTAATGTGAAGTGAATGGAAGCGCCAAAACTGTCACATGACTGCATAAGGCTAAGGACGAGCCGCGCCCAAACTGAGACGGGAACGAGGCTTTTAAGCTTTTTTTCTTCACAAAAATGGAACACACACACACAAACTTTTATACAGACACCTGCACTTGTTTTTAATGTTTTATATGGACTTGTATACTTGTTGTTCTGTTTGTTTTTCTGCTTGTATTGTATTTTAAACAGGGCGCCCATGAAAAATAGAGGCCAAGTGCTCACGCTGGGTTCCCCTGTATAAATAAAGATAAAGAAAGAAGAGAAATACATTCCCTTTACTTTGTTGTTTTCTAGTGGAGCAGACTACAGCACTCTTCTGATGAACCTTGGGGCTGAAAACTGTGCCACGCTGCTGCATTTTATTTTACTGGAGAATAAGATCCTTCTTCACTCTCTGCGCCCGGACGTGCTCACCGGCGTCGCGGAGGCTGTGGTGGCGGTAAGTAGTCTGCACACAACACATTTACGTTGCTATTTAGACCTGCTTATCCTAATAATGGAAAGGCTAAAGGGTTTTGCTAGGTACACTGTGTAAATCTATGGACACAGTGATTGGCCAGTGGAAAGTATTATTGAATTATTGAATGCAGGAGTAGGTACTATTGTGAGGTGGAGCTTAAGGTCCTATATGACACAGAAGAGGCTCTTGTGAGGCTGAAGTCATGTTATAATGTTGTTACCTCCTCATAACAGGACTACTGTAGGTCTAATCTAGAGCCAAACCAGGTCTAAAAGTGACCTACCTCATTTCCACTGTAGCTCTAAACAAGAAATTATCCAAGGGAGGACAAAAAAGTGGATGAAATGAACTCTAAATCTGGCAAACCCACAAACTGGAGAGCTCCTTCAGTAACGCCTGACTGGCTCACCATGGTTATTACAGTATTAGCCTGTTATTACATTATGGGCTTATTACATTTAAAATTCGCCAAAATTATCACATCATTGGCCCTTATTACATTCTGGGTTGCTGCAAAGTTTTATATGTCATCCATACATGTTTGCGTAATCTAGCGATCTCTCCCAGGCCGTATTCGAACCCTCCTTACGGTTTGCAGTACGATTCTGTCCAACCCTCAACCCACAACCATATATACGTCACCTAATTTTCTATAAATATATGAAAGAAAGAAAAAAACACTACAACTTCCCAAACCGGATGCGATGTGCAGTCGTTTCTTTAGCAGGATGCACGCTGATTGTGTTATGATAGTGCTCTGAAGCGGGAGTGACCAAAATCGAAACTGAAACGGAAACATTTTAATACGCTGTTTTCTGTGAATGTTTTTCTCAGAATGATAACACATAATATATTTAGATCACCATGTTTGAGCACTATACGTTTAATGAAAAAATCTATTTAAGTAAAACTATTTAACTACTAACTACTACTACGATTAAAAATAAAAATAACCCCTCAAATCATATGAAAAGTACTTTTTACTTTTCAGTCCTGTTCAAAAACGTAATAGAGTAGAAAGTACAGATACTGCTCTCAAATGTAGTGAAGTAAAATGTACTTAAGTAAAGTACAGATATCTAAAAATCCTACTTAAGTATAGTACTTTCCTACTTAATGCCTTGGATTATGCTCCTTTACTAGTTGTAGTTGTATGTGTTTAGATACAGAGATGGTGTCCCATTTATTTATTCAACCATTTTTATTGACCTTGTGAAGTTGATCGCAGTATTACATCACTACTGTTATGTAATGTTTGTTTATGTTCTGTTTCTGTTTGCGTTATTTTAAGTTAGTAGAGAGACTGTAGAATAAACATACAGGCTAATGTAACTTTGCAACATTATTTTAAAATGTGCACAGTTTGAGTATTAACTTGCGGCATGTGACCACAACACTTAACCAGTTCAGTGCTGTGTAACCCTCCCTTTTAAAAACAACAACATTACAGGGACATAAGCCAACCACATATCTGTCCACATAACACAGCTGTAAGATCACAATTACAGGTATAATTGTGAAAGTGAAAATAGCTGCTTTTCATTGTTTACTTGCATAGACCGTATAAAGAAGTGGACTAAGTGAGTGTGACGTCACCCGCAGCGTTCAGCTCCAGTCAAATGAAGCTCATCGAGGCTGGAGCAGTTATAGAGGCCAATCCATATTTGGAATGATACTTGCGATCGGAAAGAGCCAATCTGGAGCGAAGCTGTTGAGGTTAACGCCCCTTCCCACCCTCACCGCTGGTTTAGCAGGGAGTGGGCGCTTAGCAACGCTGTCAATCAAGCCTGTTGCTAACGCTAGCGGGAGCAACCTCGGGGAAAGAAGGCAGCTGATTTGTCTCTTATTATTATTCATATCTTGAGTTACGGACAAAATAGCAAAATAAAAAGCAGCGTCATGTAGCAGGATCATGTAGAGCAGGTTAATACGAACATTTTAAGACCAAAATGACGAGTCTGACAGAAAGAGGAGCAACAGTTTTCTAATGTAAAGGTGAATTGCAGCCAGAGTCGGTGGAGCCGGACGCACGCCCCATGCTCACTTCCTATTTGGAACTCGGCGACTATGTTTACTTGGCTTATTTGAACTTTAGCTTCTGGTTTGTTGAGATTCAGCTGCTGGTTGCCCCATTCAAAACATGTTGTAGTCTAGAAGACACAGCATTTCACAATACCTCCAAATTCCCCCAAAAGCCATGGACGTTCCCATAGTTGGCAGAGGCAAGGCAAGTTTATTTGTATAGCTCAGTTTGTACACAAAGTAATTCAAAGTGCTTTACAGAATAAGAAAGACATTAAAATCACAATACAACAAATCAAAACATAAATAATCATCATAAAATTAACATTAAA
>KN486510.1:31901-42176 GCA_000787095.1 Periophthalmodon schlosseri
GAGATGCTGGACGAGGTCGAGTCTAGACTACTGCTACCACCAAGACTACTACTACTACTACTGCTACCACCAAGACTACTACTACTACTACTGCTACCACCAAGACTATTACTACTACTACTGCTTCCACCAAGACTACTGCTACCACCAAGACCACTACTACTACTACTTATTACTACAACTATTACTACTATTATTACTACTACTACTACTACAACTATTACTACGACTATTACTACAACTATTACTACTACTACGACCTACGACTATTACTACTACTACTTTTACTATTATTACTACTAATACAACCTATGACTGTTACTACAACTATTACTACTACTATTACTACTACTACTACTACTATTACTATTACTATTACTACTACTGTAGTAATATATAGATTAGTTAAATAATTGTATCATACATTAAGTACATGCTTTGAGGTAAATGTCATATGTTTTACTTGTCATAAATATTATTCCTTGTAAATACTCTTTATCTTGATTTTGATTTCAGACACACACATTGATTTACTCTCATGTGTTTGTGTGTTTGTGTGTTTGTGTGCAGGTGTGTTACAGAGTGGTCATGCAGCTGTGTGGGGTCTGGGGCCTCCCTGTCATGGCGGTGCGTGTGCTGGTGGAGATGAAGAAGGCTGGAGTTCACCCTAATGCCATCACATACGGATATTATAATAAGGTAAAACACTGTTTAACCTGCAACCTGCCCAGTACAGGCTGTGTATGTGTTCTGTCCACTAGGGGGTGTATGCGGGTCTCTCCTTTGTTAAAGGTCCTATATCACACAAAATTGACTCTTGTGAGCTTTAAGCCATGTTATAATGTCGTTACCTCCTCAAAAACATACTTGGAGTTGTGTTTAGTTTCATTCACGCATGTTTGAGTAACACTTTATTATTAGTCGGTCTACATCTCCAAAGCTTAAAATGTTCTGTTCCACCTTATGATGTCATGTAGCTGTAGTTTTCAAGTTTATAGCTACTTTTACCTTTAGTTCAGTAGAGACCGGCAATTCCGGGGCTGAAATAATCCAAATGATTCTAGTGAAGGTGTATGGAGTTTCAAAACACATTGGAGCACTTCCTGTATTACCACATGACATCACAAGGTGGAACAGAGTGTTTTCTGTTTGAGAGAAGAGCTCAGCCTAAACATGCGGGGTTTGTGTGTTAAACGTGTGTGAATGAAACAAAACACAACTCCAGGTCTGTTTGTGCTGAGGAAACATTATAACATAGATCAGAAAATCCATAAGGACATGAGTGTTGTGTTTGTAGGCTGTGTTGGAGAGCCCATGGCCAAGCAGAAACCGCAGTGGTCAGTTTATGTGGACCAAGCTCCGAAACGTGCTACGAGGAGTTGCGCAGTTCAAACACTCTGTTGACTTCAGTTCAACCAAGAAGGGAACTCCACTCAACTCTTCGGGTACAAGTTGTATCTTATTTTGCAGTTATTTATGTAAACTTTTACTGAATTTAAATGTATTTCTATCTGCAGATGCCGTTGGCTCAACAAGTGGAGATCCAGACCGTTTGAGCCATGGCAGCGCCGACAGCTCCGGTGATGTCAATGGAGTAGACAACGTTTTTGTTCATAGTCACAGTTTGGAAGACGCAACCGACAACTGTAACACAGGTTGGAAAATAAGCCTAAAGTTCAATTTGTTTTTTAAAAGTGCACTACGACTCGTCTCCATGGAGATTTGATCGCTTTGCCTTGAATGTTCCGCAGTGTAGCATCACAGTTATCTATCCAGCATTGACTCAACATGTGTTTTATTGCTCAAAATTATAATGAAAGAAAGGCATTGCGAGCGGGGTCGCCTCTCCACAGACAAGACCTGTAACTTGGTCTGGTGAGGTTACCTGCTTGTCTCCATGGAGATAGATACGTTTAATGCTTATTACGCTATTTTCTGATCTATGTTTTAATGTTTCCTCAGCATAACAGGAGTTTTGTTTTGTTTCATTCACACATATTTAACACACAAACCCTGTGTATTCAGGCTGAGTTCTTCTATCAAACAGAAAACACTCTGTTCCACCTTGTGATGTCATGTGGTAATACAGGAAGTGCCCCACCTTGTGATGTCATGTGGTAATACAGGAAGTGCTCCACTGTGTTTTTAAACTCCATACACCTTCACTAGAATCATTTGGATGATTTCAGCCCTGGAATTACCGATCTCTACTGAACTAAAGGTAAAAGGAGCTGTTAACTTTGAAAATTACACTAAATGACATCACAAGGTGGAACAGAACATTTTGAGCCCTGGAGTTAAAAGATAAAAGATTACTCAAACATGTGTGAATTAAACAAAACACAACTCCAGGTATGTTTTTGAGGAGGTAAGAACATTATAACACGGCTTAACGCTCACAAAAGTCTATTTTTTGTAATACAGGACCTTAAATGAAGATAAATTAGCTTGACACAGTTTTTCCAACGCAGGTCAACACTCTGATCAGGGCTATGGCTCCAAAGACGAGTTACATCAAGAACTGGCAGAGTCAAATACAGCTGTACTTTCCACTGAGGAAAGGAGCCCAGACAAGTCACAGCACACTGGTAATCACACGTGTACTGCTAAACATTTTAATTAAGATTATTTTGAAACTTCCATATGAAATTGTATTGTTTTTGTTTATTTTATGATCCAGGAGGAGACATCGCCGGCTCCGTGGACAGTGCCGTAGCAGTAAATGAACCTCCCAGCCCCAAAGATGTGAATGCACCTGCTGCGAGTATTGTCAGACTGTCCACTGGGAGCTTCGATGGAGGCAGAGAAAATGGTAATTTAGTTGTTTTGGAGTTGGGTTTAAACCATAGACTGTATCTATAAATGGACATAGCTAACCTGCTAGCCGCCGCGTTCCTAATAGGAAGTGAGCATGGGTGCGCTACGGCTCCATCAATTCAGTTCCAATTCACTTTCAATTGAAAAACTCATACCTCTTTACGTAACTGCTCCTGCCAGTCTCGTCATTTTGGTCTTAAAATGTTTGTATTAACCCACTCTTCTTTATCCTGTTGTTTTTATTTCGCTATTTTGTCCATAAATCAAAATATGAACATTAATAACAGACAAATCAGGCACCTTCTTTCCCCGAAGTCACCCCCGCTAGCGTTAGCAACAGGTTTGATTGACAGCGTTGCTAAGCGCCCGCACCCTGCTAAACCAGCGGTGCGGGGGGGGAAGGGACGCTACCTTCAGCAGCCTCACTCTAGATTCGCTCTTTGGTTGCTATGATACTTACAGTCGGAATTCCAAATACGGAACTCAGCTCCAAATTGGCCCCTATAACTGCTCTAGCCTCGATGAGCTTCATTTTACTGGAGCCGAACGCTGTGGGTGACGTCACACTCACTTAGTCCACTTCTTTTATATAGTCTATGTTTGAGACCTGGTTTTGTTGGGGTTTTAATCCAAGTTTTGACCTGTTTCTGACCTGATTTAGTCCTTGTTTATTAGACCGGGTTAGGTCAGGTACTTCTTAAAATCCTGATCTAAGCCATTGGTTATATTCTTAATTTTAGTTTCAATTGTTTACATTTTTTTTTCTTTTTTTACAGGAAAACTGTTCAGACGGCACAGTAAATCAGACAACGTATCTCTCCCTGAAGATGACTCCTCTGACGCTCAAAGCCAGAAGCAGAGACAGAAGGCCTTCTCAGAGCGCAGCTGTAGCTTCAGTGCAGAGACCAGAGCCGGGATGCTTTTGGAGAAAGGCGTGGATCACATGGCCAGCCAGATGGGAGCGGATGCACGAATTCTGACTGCAGCGCTCTCTACTGGCCAAACCCCGCCCCCGCACACTGCTTCTAAATCGCTTTTTAAAGACCTTGAGGAAGAGCCAGAAGATGAGGTGGAGAAACTTGCAGAAGATGCCGAACCAGAGAAAGCCCAAGAACATGTGAGCAAAGTTCAAGAGAAGACAGAAGAGAGAGAGGAAAATACGGAAATACAAGATGATGAGGCGGCGGGGCGTTTACCAACTTTAGAAAGAGAGGATGTGGAAGTCGGAGCGGATCCTTTGTCACGGTTAGTGTCAGAAAGTGAAGAATCTGCCTCAGTAACAAGCCAGGAAAACCCACGCTCTGTACCTGTGGTCGTATCGCGAAATCTAGCCGAAGAGATTGAGATGTACATGAGCCTACAAAGCCCTCTTAGTGTAAAATCTTCAAGTATGGACCTACAACAACCGCCTAAGGACAGCGTAGATTCTCCACAGAGTAAACAGACTTTAGAAAGGAGGTCCAGTCTCCCTGTTCCTCAAGTCAAAACTCCCAGTGGGTCCCCGGGCGACACGCCAAAAAGGAGTCCCCACACTGTGACCAGATCCAAGACATTTGCCGTTAAGTCAAAAACGCCATCCAGCACAGCAGGAAGTCCCGCCCCTCGTTCGGCGTCGCTAACGGCGCTGGTTAAGTCTTCACAAGGAGGTTCACTGGGGTCTGTTATTAACACGTTTTCAGGAATGAAAATGGATGCTCTTTTGTCTGGGCCCAAGATGGATGTTTTCAAATCGAGCATGAAGCAGGCGGCGACGGTGGCCAGCAAAGTGTGGGGAGCAGTGGCCTCAGCTTACGCCTACTCAGATGATGAGGTGGGTCAAAACCTGAAGACTAGACAAAGTGGCTAAGTTATCCCAAACTGTTGTGGTATTCTCAATATATCAACGCTACAATATGATATTTCAATATTGTTAAAGGTCCTGTATTATACATAATTGACTCTTGAGAGCTTTAAGCCATGTTATAATGCTCCTCAAAAACATACCTGGAGTTGTGTTTTGTTTCATTCACACATGTTTGAGTAACCCTTTATTACATTATTACTACATCTCCAAAGCTCAAAATGCTCTGTTCCACCTTGTGATGTCATGAAATGGTAGTTTTCAAGTTAACAGCTCCTTTTACCATTAGCTCAGTAGAGATTGGCAATTCCAGGGCTGAAATTGTTCAGATGATTTTAGTGAATCAGTAGAGATGGCAATTCCAGGGCTGAAATTGTTCAGATGATTTTAGTGAAGGTGTATAGAGTTTTAAAATACGGTGGAGCACTTCCTGTATTACCACTTAATGACATCACAAAGTCACAAGGAGTGTTGTCAGCCTAAATATCCGAAAATCTGCATGAAATACCTTTACTTTTTAATCTTTAAGTACATCTTTAAAAGGGTATGTGATACTTTTACTTGAGTATTTTTGCCCTGGTATCTGTACTCTTACTTAAGCAACAAAACTAAGTACTTCTTCCATCACTGGTATTGAAATTTCAAAATACTGCAAAAGCACTGGTGGCTAAAACAAATTTTATCTCCCCAGGTTTGTCTGCGTTTACATAATTCCATTGTTGTATTCCCCTGTAGGACGAGCAGGGCCACGCGGGTGGGTTTCCTGCTCACCTGGATGAAAACGTGCTGTCTCCTCATGATGTGGATGAAAGTCCAGAGCGAGGCCAGATCCCGGGTCTGGTCTCTAATGGACTGAACCAGAGCAGCACCAGTCTGGGCAGCAGCAGCGGCAGCAGTGACACCGGCCGAGGAACACAGCAAACACGTAAGATCCATTTATATATACTTAATGATGTAAAGTAGTGTGTCCTATTCATAGACTGTATATATAAATGGGCATAGCTAACCCGCTAGCCGCCACGTTCCAAATAGGAAGTGATCATGGCCGCGCTTCTGGCTCCATCGACTCTGGCTCCAGTTCACTTTCTATTGAAAAACTGTGGCCCCTCTCTCTGTAACTGCGGCTGTCAGACTTGTCATTTTGGTCTTAAAATATTCATATTAACCCGCTCTACATGATCCTGGTGTTTTTATTTCACTATTGTGTCTGGAAATTAAGATATGAACATTAACAACAGACAAATCAGGTGGCTTCTTCCTGCTAGCATTAGCAACATGTTTGATTGACAGCATTGCTAAACACCCACTACCTGCTAAACCAGCGGTGCAGGCAGGAAGGGCCATTACCTTCAACAGCCTCGCGCTGGATTGGCTCTTTGGAGCGGTGCAGCAGGAAGGGCCATTACCTTCAACAGCCTCGCGCTGGATTGGCTCTTTGGTTGCTATGATACTCGCGGTTGGAATTCCATATATGGAACTCGGCTCCAAATTCACCCCTATAACTGCTCTAGCCTCGATGAGCTTCATTTGACTGGAGTCAACCGCTGTGGGTGACATCTTCTTTATACAGTCTACGGTCCTATTATAATATTGGAAACTTAAGAAGGACATTGCTGTATAAATATTCATGGGTTTCAGCTACAGTTTATATGCAACATTTTGAGGTCCTTTCCCCATTAAAAAGATATAATATTTAGTTTTTAATCATTAATCGCTATAGCAACGGTCCTAGTTCCTCATCATTCTGAAACCCTTGGATTGGGGCAATGAGGCTGCAGTGGGTTAAAGACTTTTTCCATCATGAAACTTGGAAAAAATAGCTAATAAGTATTTACTATAGCTTCAAAACAAAGCAAATTCTAATTATGAGGTCTAATAAAAATATATAAATCGTAATAATAGATAAAAGTAGTAGTAGTAGTAGTAGTAGTAGTAGTAGTAGTAGTAGTAGTAGTAGTAGTAGTAGTAGGTCTAAGCACATACTAATCTTGTTCCCTTGGGCAAGACGCACGGGAAGGGCATCTGGCATCGGTTCTAGATTAGCTGTTGCAAACAAGAAAAGGGAGAAAAACATAAAAAACTACATGTGTCTCTTTTTGATTTTTTTCTTTTTTGTTTTTTTTGTTTTAGATCCAACTCCAGGTCGGGGCAGAGGGCTTGACTCAGATCAAGGCTCACATCACGCATCCTGCTCCAGCATTTTCCAAAACTTTGCTCTCGAGGTTGGAAAATTCACTCTTTAAATCCAACCACATTGTAGCTACTTGGATCAACATAACAACATAACTTTCCATTTTCACAGGTTCTTATGTCCAGTTGCTCCCAGTGCCGTAACTGCGAGTCTCTGGTTTATGATGAGGAAATCATGTCTGGATGGACCGCGGACGACTCCAACCTCAACACCAACTGTCCTTTCTGCCGCATGCCCTTCCTGCCTCTACTGCACATAGAGTTTCATGATCTGCGCACATCCAGGTACTGCCATTAAACATAATAGTGGAACGTAACGAAGTAAAAGTAGTAAAAGTATTGTAGGCATCACGTTTTAAACTGGATACTTTGTACTTTTACTTCACTACATTTGAGAGTAGTATCTGTACTTTCTACTCCACTACATTTTTGAACTGGACTGTAAAGTAAAAGTATTTTTTCTTATTGTTTGAGACCTGCTGAAAAGGCTGAGGGTTTATTTTTAACACGTTCATAATTTGAGCAACAAAAATATACAAATAAAAACAGCTGGAAAAAAATACTTCGATTGTTTCTGTTGAACAAAATTCAGCACAAATGTTTATCAAAATCACTACATTTGAAGCTTTATTAGAGCTCAAAATCTGTGAAATACTTTTACTTTTTACTCTTTAAGTACATTTTTAAACAGGTCCTTTAATACTTGTACTAGTAGATTTTTTTCATGTGATACTTTTACTTTCACTTGCGCCATTTTTTTGTCCGGTATCTGTACTTTTACTTAAGTAACAAAACTGAGTACTACTTTTTCCTTGCCGAGAAAGCGTGTCTAAGGACAGGGGGCGCTGTGGGACAGTTCTCCATGTGCTTGTTTTTTATGAATGTTGGTTAATCTGTTATTGACCAAAGTCTGTTTCACTGTTGGGTTTTCTAACTTTCTGTCCGTTAAATCAATGAACTTGTTAAACTAAGAGGCGACTGCTGTTGTAATTTTGACTTGTTGAACTCTAACTCTCTACTGCTGTTGTAATTTTGGGCTTTACAAAAATAAATCAAATCAAACCTGATATAGGAATGGCCAATGTATAGTTTCTGGGAGCAAATATTGTTCTATATAAAACGCATATGTCTATTTCAGATTTATTTACAGGACACAAGACTACACGCATCAAATAAGTCTCTGTCATTTCAGCTTCTACATGAATCCCAGTGCGTCTGCGGAGAGCATTCAGAGCTCCAGCACACAGCCCACCACCAGCAGCACAGCCGACATCAAGGCCCCAGACCTGATGTCGTTTCCGGAGGACGAGTCTGAGGAGAGCCCCGGTGACAAGCCCGGGGGCCACAAAAGGTAAAGATTCAAAAACTTGAAGCGTAAACGGATTTGGGATTGTGAAATATTCTGCAGAGAACGTGGGGTAAAGCCAGCGTTTAATGGGTAAAAAAGTGCCATCATCTGTCATCTGTTACTAGCACTTCAAGTCAAGTTTATTTACATAGCGCATTTAAAACAACGACCAAAGTGCTTCACATAAAAGTCAACAAAAAAACGAATATACAGATCACACGATACATAGGAAAAGAACAATATAACACCAAGATGTTCTGTCTAGTTAGTATTAAATGCCAGGGAGAAGAGGTGGACTCACTTAAACATGTGTGAATAAAATACAGTATTACTCCAGACATAGTTTTGTAAGAGAAAACTACTTTATAACCATTTTTTAAACAGGAAAATTAAAGCTTTTTTGGCTTTTGGTGGATGGAACATGTTGAAACATATGAGACAGGAAATGAGAGGTTTGAATACATTTATATAGTGTGTGTGTGTGTGTGTGTGTGTGTGTGTGAGAGAGAGAGTATTGCTGGTGGTCAGAGGGGCTGATGGCGCAGATTGGCAGCCTCGCTTCCGTCAGTCCGCCCCAGGGCATCTGTGGCTACAGTAGCAGCTTAGCACCACTGAGTTTGGAGTGAATGAATAATGCGCTGTATGAATGAGATTTAGTAGAAGGAGGAGGAGTTTTTTGTAGTAGTGTGGCTACAGAGCAGCTTAGCACCACTGAGTTTGGAGTGAATGAATAATGCGCTGTATGAATGAGATTTAGTAGAAGGAGGAGGAGTTTTTTGTAGTAGTAGTAATAGTGGTAGTTTGTAGTAGTTTGCAATAGTAGTAGTAGTGATAGTTTGTTGTAGTAGTTTGCAGTAGTAGTGATAGTTAGTAGTTGTAGTAGTAGTAGTGGCAGTTTGTAGTAGTTGTAGTGGTAGTTTGTAGTAGTAGTAGTAGTGGTAGTTTGTAGTAGTTTGTTGTAGTAGTAGTAGTAGTGGTAGTGGTGGTAGTGGTGGTAGTTTGTAGTAGTTTGTTTTAGGTAGTAGTAGTGGTAGTGGTAGTAGTAGTAGTGGTGGTAGTGGTAGTTCGTGGTAGTTTGTTTTTGGTAGTAGTAGTAGTAGTAGTAGTGGCAGTTTGTAGTAGTAGTAGTTGTAGTTTGCAGTTGTAGTTTGCCCAAGCTATAAATCAAACCTGGACAAATTTGAAAATAAAATGTCTTGATTTCTTTGTGTCTGACTTAAGCTTGTCCAAAATCCCAGATACTAATCATTAAAACTACTACATACTCATTTTAGACTCGATAACAACCTCATTTCTTTATATAAAAATCCAGTACGTTTTTGTGCCTCCAGTCTGGTCCCAGAGCCAGTGCAGTCGGACCCGCTCGGTCTCCTGGAAAACAAGGCGTCAGTGAAGCAGCCCACCTGCACCAGCACGTCTCTGACCCGGAGTAACAGTGTGGGGGGTCCGCTCCAGAGCCTCGACTCATTTCAAAGGCCTGGTCATGGTGTGTCCACGACCAGCCTCCCCTCAAGTCTGCAGGAAGTATCGGTGAGCGTTTAATATTCTACCAAACAAAAGATAATTTTCAGTGAAGGAATGTAACTAACTGTTGGACTATGTGAACAGGATGGAATGGGAACGAAACGACCTAATCCCAAACCTGTTTCTGTCCCATATTTGAGTCCACTGGTTCTGCGCAAAGAGCTGGAGACATTGTTGGAAAATGAAGGAGATCAGGTACGAACATATTCATTCTCACTACTGTCGTGGAGTTTTTCTGTAAGATAATACCTAAACGTACAAGAAGACTCCATGTTGGTTTATTATGTTTGTACCGGTAAAGAAATGGTGCCACTACTGACAGAGCAATGGGGTAAAAACACTTAAAAATACTTTCTGAGGTCCAAGCCCTTCCCCAAGTACAATTTATATTAAGGTCAGGTAAGGATGATCAAACAATAGAGATGTGAAATAAAACAGCAGATATGTAAATGGAAAAACACAAAGGTAACACCTACAGCCTTCCTGTGAGACTAAAGGATTAGACTAGGCTAGCAGGCACTTAGCAACGCTGTCAATCAAACCTTTTGCTAACACT
>KN486510.1:42298-59108 GCA_000787095.1 Periophthalmodon schlosseri
TACAGAGAGAGGGGCAGTTTTTCAATGTAAAGTGAATTGGAGCCAGAGTCGATGGAGCCGGAAGCGCGCTCATGATCACTTCCTATTTGGAACGCGGTTGCTAGAGGTTTAGCTATGTCCATATATACATACAGTCTATGATTTTAACACTTTTAACTTTGTATCTTGGACAACATACTAAACTTTCTACACTACATATACTGCTACTCACTTCCGCATACATTTATACATCTATTCATGGGTTTCAACTTCCTCTGATAAGCAACATGTTTAGGATTTGTTCCCATTCAAAAGGTGTATTATTTTGTTTGAAACGGTTTCTATGGTAACAGTCCTAACTTGTCGTCATTCGAAAACCCATGGATACTGACTTTCGGTGTGTGCGTTCAGGTCATCTACACACACAAATTCCTGAGTCAACATCCAATCATCTTCTGGAACCTGGTTTGGTATTTCCGTCGGCTGGATTTGCCCACTCACCTGCCCGGCCTCATTCTCACCTCCGAACACTGCAACAACGGAGTACAGGTGGGACGCAAAACCAGCATTAAAGGGCTCATGTTACGCTATGTTTTTACCTCTGTTATAATGTTGTTTCCTTATCGCAAACAGACATGGAGTTGTTTTGTTTCATTCACACATGTTTAACACACAAACCCTGCATATTTACTAGAATCACTTGGATAATTTCAGCCCTGGAATTGCCAATCTCTATTGAACTAAAGGTAAAAGGAGCTGTTAACTTGAAAACTACCGCTTCGTGACATCACAAGGTGGAACAGCATTTTGAGCTTTGGAGATGTAGATAGACTAATAATAAAGGGTTATTCAAACATGTTTTGGAGATGAGATAGACTAATAATAAAGGGTTATTCAAACATGTGTGAATGAAACAAAACGCAACTCCAGGTATGTTTTTGAGGAGGCAACAGCATTATAACATGACTAAAAGCTCAAAAGAGTCAAGTTTGCATAATATAGCACGTTAAACAAAAGAAATCTTGTTTAGAGATTGGCACTAATACTAAAATGTGTTTTGTAGCTGCCGGTGACGTCATTATCCCAGGACAGTAAGCAAGTGTTTGTACAACTTCTATGGGACAACGTGAATTTGCATCAAGAGCCCGGAGATCCACTTTATCTTTTATGGAGGACATTTTGTAAGTGTGTTTAGATAAACGTGATTTGAATGTTGTTGCAATTCCTCTTTTGCCCACAAGAGGTCACACAGATATCACAGTTGAGGCCCTGACTGTTAGTTTTATGCTGATTTTAGTGGAGAAGAAGGGAACTCTGGCTCCAACCGATCACCAGGAAATCAGGACCCTTCTCAACACAATCGTTCGCAACATCCAAACCAATGACGTATATGGTCCTATTAATTTGCTACTCCGAGAAATCAAAAGGCGCCCGGAGGGAGTCAAGCGGCAAAGGTTGGGCTTTCAAATAAAAACAAAAGGTATTTATAACTTATTTAATGTTAGCATAATTCTAACGTTATATATTTGTACTTTTAGGAGTGTCTATAGAGAAATACTTTTCCTTTCCCTGGTGGCTTTGGGGCGAGAAAACATTGATGTTGGTAAGTAAATACAAGTTCAAGTTACTCCATCAGGTTTTGCTTTAGTATAATAATAGTGTATTTGCGGGTTTCAGCTTCCTCTTACAGGCAACATTTTGAGGTCTTTTTTTATCATTAAAAAGATAAGATTTTGTTTTGAATTGATAATCGCCATAGCAACCGAGCTATTTGTTTGTTTGTTTTTTAATCATTGAGACCCGTGTTACCCATGGCTCTCAATGATAAAAAAACAAACAAATAGGATAGTTGCCATGGCGATTAGAATTCAAAACAAAATATGAATATCACTAACATGTGGGAGACTTGTAACAATCAGAGCTGATTTAAAGTGTATTCTCTGAGCCACAGGAGCCGATGCAGAGACCTGAGCACAGGACTTATGTGCTCGTACTTCCTGGTTCCTGTCTTCCATGACAGTCCTAACTAATGCATTTTCTATGTCTCTTTTGCAGAGGCCTTTGACAGAGAGTACCGCTCGGCCTACGATGAACTCAGCCCTGAACAGCTCAAAACACTGCGTCGAATCGACCAACCCCCCAGCCCCAATGTCCAGTGGTGTCTCAAATGCTTCGGAGCCCCAATCATCTAAACAAAGGATCTAGATCAAACTAGGAAACTTGTTGGCCCTACATGGTACTAAACACATTTTGGACCCTAAGAGGATGCCCGTTGTCTGCCTTTTAAAAAATCTTTCGTTGTGATTTTCCAAGCTACAGTTTTTTTCTTGGAACGTCGCAGCAAATCTATTGGAACTTTTGTCAGTGTATATATGGTTTGTAAAAATTCATTTTACTCTCTGTCCTAAAGGTCCTGTTTCGTGCGTGTCCCTCATTTAAAATTGTCAGACTGGTGTGGAGCTGTGGACCTTGTATAGACTGATCCAATTCTGCACTTTCTAAAATTGTCTTTGTATATATTTTTATCGGGCGGAAATGTAAACAGAGTTTGCCTGCAGATTGCAACAACTCGTTTGGTTCACGTCTTAATATTTTTGAAGAACGACACCAGGATCTCTGTAAATATATTTGCAGCACGAGAGAGTTAAAGTCTTGGGACAATCGCGATTTCTAATGAGTTATTAATTCTAAAACATTCCAGATGTCTTCATGTCTTAAGCATCGTTTTCTACACACTTGCACACAACGACTGACTGTCTAATCAAATTCATATTGTTAACGGGTCATTTATTAAAACAAATACAATGATTTGGGCTTTTAATGTCAGCCTATCAATACCATAGAAGTAGCGTATATTTTGGTTTGCAGTAACCCATAGCAACTTTGTTAAGATGTGTAGCAGATTTAAAACTTTAACTTTTTGACATTCCATTGATACTACATGTAATATTAGGAAACAGACAAACGCTGCGTATGTTTTAAATATGAAACAGAAACACTGACCTGTACAGATAAATCTAGTCAAATGTAAAATGTCAGATGTGGCGCCCCCTGTGGCCAGAAGCCAGACCAGAATTATCAATATACTTAGTTCTCATCCAAAACTTTAAAAATCTATTTATTTTTGTATTGTTGATATTTGAATGCCAGATATTGTCAATTTTATTTTATTTTATGTTCTCACTTTTCTTTTTAACATTTTTAAGGGATGCCGCCCTGTAGCCTCCTGCCTCCTGCCTCCTGCCTCCTTTTGGGGAGAGGATATGTATGGAAATCTGTAATAATAACTCGAGTGGTTTGTTACCGTCCTGTGGAGAAATTTGTCTACAAACGCTGCAATAAATCTATTTGTCAAGTCTTTTAGTTTCCCTGTAAATATTTTTTTGTTTTTACTGATTTTTCCTGGACCTTTTATACAGTTGTTCCCAAATGGAGTTAATATGGTTTACTGAGCGTCAGGAGCAGGACCACGCCTCAGCTTCCTCCTGCTCGTCTCCAGCGAAACACAGCTCACCTCAACCACACCTCTAATTACCCAGAAGCCCTGTTTATACAAGTGTATCCCAGCAACACCGTCTGTCTCCGCTCTCTCGGCCCCTCCCTCCCTCCCGATCCGTGTCTCTTGTTTCCAGCCTCCACATCGCTCCACATCATCACTAAATATATTTATCGTATGCCATTATTGTGGCGTATTGTGGTCCTCGCTGGTCAAGTCAAATTTATTCATAAAGCACATTTAAAAACAACCACAGCTGCCCCAAAGTGCTGCACAAAGGCGATATAAAGCGTAATCTTATAAAACAAACACAGTAAAACAAAACAATACAAGAGTCACATTCAGCTCATGTTAAAACCCAGTGTAAACAAATGAGTTTTCAACAAAGATTTAAACATATTTAAAGATTGGGCTGTTTTAATACACAGAGGAAGACTGTTCTAGAGCCTGGGACCAGCTACAGAAAAAGCTCAGTCCCCTCGAGTTTTAAGCCGGGACCTCGGAACATCCAAAATCATCTGGTGCTGATCTCAAAGTTCTACTGGGAACATGGACAGACTGAAGCTCAGAGAGATAAAGCGGGGACAACCCATGGAGCCAGTGGATTGTACAAAGGGCTTCAACCAGTATTAACAGTGTAATACCAATGTCACCACCATTATAAACTAACCCTAACCCTACTACTAGTGGAATTTATTTCAATCAGTGGTGGAAGAAGTACTCAATTTTGTTACTTAAGTAAAAGTACAGATACTGGAGCAAAAAAATACTCAAAAGTATCACATGAAAAAAAAAAACAGCTACTTGAGTAAAAGTATTAAAGTACTCGTTTAAAAATGTACTTTAAGAGTGAAAAGTATTAGTATAGTTTGAGATCTAATAAAGCTTCAACTCTTGTGATTTTGATAAAGATTTGAGCTGAATTTTGTTCAACAGAAACAACAGAATTTTTTTTATTTGTATATTTTTGTTTTGCTCAAATTATGAATGTGTTAAAAATAAACCTCCAGCCTTTTCTGCAGGTCTCAGACAGTAATAAAAAATACTTTCAGTCCAGGTAAAAATGTAGTGGAGTAGAAAGTACAGATACCTGCTCTCAAATGTAGTAAAGTAAAAAGTACCCACTTTAAAATGTACTTAAGTAAAGTACAGATACTTAAAACATATGCTTAAGTAGCCTACAGTGCTTTACTACTTTTACTTTGTTACGTTCCACTACTGTTTTTAATGATGATCGTGTTGACAAGTTCACTCCAAACACAAAGTATTTATTATACAACATGTTAAGATTTGATTGGAAAGCAGTATAAACTTCTGCTGTATAGAGCCAGTACATGGATGCATACGCACAAAATGCCACTCTTTCTGCTGTTTTGATAAGGCCTATTACTACTTCTAGCCTACTACTACTACTACTACTACTACTACTATTACTAACCTACTCCTCCTCCTCCTACTACTACAACTACTATTTCTAATCTACTAGCCCTACTACTACTTCTAACCTACTAACCCTACTACTTCTAACCTACTACTACTTCTAACCTACTAGCCCAACTACTACTACTACTACTACTACTACTACTACTATTACTATTTCTAGCCTCCTACTACTACTACTACTACTTCTAACCTACTAGCCCTACTACTACTACTACTACTGCTACTGCTGCATTTAATTCGCACAAAATGATGAAAATATTCTGTTCCATAATTAAGTTTAGTAACATTCACGCGCTGATGCTGTGCACATTTTAGATGAATACTTCCTCTAAAATGACCTCTGAAGTATTCATTATCTGAATACTTCAGAGGCCTCGTGCTGCCGCGTGCTCATTAACGCACCTGCTGTGAGCCCCACGTGCACCTTAATGACTCCGCAGCTCTCCATTTGCCTCCTCGTCCATTTTTATCCACACTCAACAAAACTCACACTTTGTTTACTAAAATTAATTAACATAATGCCAAGACGAATCAAGAAGTCCGCGCTCTCCCAAAATGAAGACCCGGGCCGGGAGATGCGGAGGAACAAACTGGCCCTATTTATCCAGCAGTTTGAGAAAGAGGGTTTGTACGCTGGTGAAAAGTACTTTTAGTTATTAAAACTCAAGATCGCATTCAAATATGATTGTTGAATTTGCAGCACAAGAGCGAATGAGGGACCTAGAGGCCAAAATGGAAAACACGCTGGCGACAATGGACAAAGTTTTCAGGGTAGAACTCATGAAAATGCCCCCGTCTCTTAAAAACATGCGCATTGCAGATTTAATAAGTGGTAAGTCTGAACTATTTTTGCTAACCTAACACGGATAAAATGTGTTAAATTCTGTCTCCATGTTGCTATAAGCGGAGGAATTCCCAGCAAGTGATGTGTCCATTGCTCTGAAGGTAAGTTGACGTCGCAAAAATATATTCCACCTAGCGGCCGATCGTGTAATGACAGGCGCTCTGTAACGTGCAGAATGAGGCTATTGAAATACAACAACCACCAAGAAGAGGAGCCAGAAATCGATGTAAGGAACGTTTCTGACTGAGCTGTAGAATTCAAATGTATTTAAAGATGCACTGTGTAACTTTTCTGGTGGAGGGTTCGCCACCTGCTTGTTCTGTTCCACAATAAGCACATGCATCCATCTTGTATTTATCAATCTACAGCTGTTTTTATTGCCAAAAATGCATGGCTACTGGGTCCCCTCTCCACAGATCTGACGCGTAACTTGCCGCTATGCTATAATGTGGAGCAGTGTAGGTGCAGCAATAACGAGCGAGTGACGTGCCCTCCCCCAGATAAAATACATACTGCTCCTTTTGAAGAAATATTAATGATGCTTTTTTTTCTGTCTCAAGTAAAATCCACAGACTCTGTTCCTGTACAAGCCACTCCCGCCTCAAAAGGCAGAGTGACAAAGGTAGGGCCCTAGTTCCATTATTTGTACGTCAGCACTATGAGGGATCTGCCCTTTTTAATGTTAAAGTTTCATTGTTAAGGGAGAGAAAAATGCCAGGATGAGGACCAGAACTTTACCTGGCAGCATCAGCTCTGGGAATCTAAGGTAGGATTATATTAAGTCTACTCGGCTGGTTATGGCGGGTTATGTAACATTTCTGGTGGAGGGTCATTCACCTGCTTGTCATGGTGCTGCATTAACTGTTTTATATTTCACAGTATGGCATTAAAATAGTTCATCTCCATAGAAACGAGCAGGTGACTCCACATGGCCAAGCTCCACTGTTCTAGATCCAAAGCAACACATTTTGTGCCTTCATGATGGTGATGATATTTTAGGCCGTTTTTACTGATTTAAATGTTTTTGTCATTAGGACGGCTGCACTGAAAAGAACAGAAAGCCTGAAGATCAGTGATCAGGATGCAACGACAAAACCAAAGCTCAGGTTTGTTAGAATGGAAGCGTATTTTGTTTAGCTGTAACTTTTTGGGTTTTGAATTTATTTTTATTTTATTATTATTATTTAAAAGTATCTGCATGCGCATTGTTGCTCTTGATATTGCATTTATTAATAGTCCTGGTTTAGACCTGGTTTAGTCTTTTTTTTTTTTTTGTCATAACTACAGCTGTTTTTATGCCTTTTGTTTGTGAGGCTTTGATGAGCTGAATGAGATTTTTCTTCTTAAAGGCCCATATTACACCATTTTCTGATCTATGTTCTAATGTTGTTTCCTCGTCACAAACAGACCTGGAGTTGTGTTTTGTTTCATTCACACATGTTTAACGTACAAACCCTGCATGTTCAGGCTGAGTTCTTCTCTCAAACAGAAAACACTCCGTTCCACCTTGTGATGTTATGTGGTATTACAGGAAGTCTCCACTGTGTTTTTAAACTCCATACACCTTCACTAGAATCATTTGGATGATTTCAGACCTGGAATTGTCAATCTCTACTGAACTAAAGGTAAAAGGAGCTGTTAACTTTAAAACTACCACTACATGACATCACAAGGTGGAACCGAGCATTTCGAGCTTTGGAGATGTAGACAGACTAATACAGGGTCACTCAAATATGTGTGAATGATACAAAACACAACTCCAGGTATGTTTTTAATGAGGTAACATTATAACATGGCTTAAAGTTCCCTAGAATCTATTTTGCATAATATAGGACCTTTAATGAAATATAATCATCTAACACTGAACCCCAGGTCGGTGATGTCGGCTGGTGACATGCAGTGCTCTGTGGCTGGTGCGTCTGCTCACATCACTGTCACCACGAGAGAGGGGCGGGTAAGTCATTTTCTAGACTAGTTTCAAATATTAAATCATTCAGCTCTGCTGATATTTTGGGGCTGATATATAGAGCCAATTTTGAATATTTTCTTTCTGTGCTTTTAATGTGATTTGTCTTCATATAAAGTTACTATTTTACTTATTTAGATGCTAACGTTACTTTTCTCCTCCAGTCCGTCTGTTTTTCAGAAGAGAACAAGGACGACATTAACTTGGACCTTTTGGATGAAGTGGCCTGGTGTCAAATCCAGAGGCTCACAGTAAGTATTTTTAGCTTTTGTTTTACTTCTAAACAAATAAAACACACTACAAGTATTTGTTTTCAGACTTTAATGGATCATCTGTCAAGTCGCTGCCAAAAATGATAAAATCCCCACTTTGATTTTTACAACATGTTTTAAAAAAGTGAATTAAAGTTTGTATTTGTGCATCAAAGCGGTCTTAAATCCTCAATGTGTTCGTTCATAGTGATTCATTGCTGTAATCTATTTATGAAACAAAATAGACTTGTTATATTAACCAGATCCTGTTAAAATTAAAAATTAATTAAATTAAAAATTGTAAAGGAGGAGGCCATGTTGGAGGCCATGTTGGAGGGACTATGTCTCTCAGCTGGCCTGGGAACGGGAACCGGCCTTGGGGTCCCACTGGGGGAGCTGGAGGAAGTGTCTGGGGTGGGGGAAGTCCGGGAGTCCTTGTTTAAACTGCTGCCCCCGCGACCCGGTCCCAAATAAGTGGAAGAAGATTGATGGATGGATAAAATGGTAAAACTTGACATTTAAAAGCCAGACTACATCATAACAAAAACTACTTATGTTAATACAGCGAATAACCAAACAAAAACTAGTGCTGTTTTGTTTCTAAGGGCTCCATCTCGACCTGCATCGGCTCCATCTCGACCTGCATCGGCTCGTTCTGTGGTGAAACGCTACAAGACGAATCTGGGCATGTTTCCGTATTTCTCAAAGTTGAATTTTCGGCTCCATTCGACCTGCATCGGCTCGTTCTGTGGTGAAACGCTACAAGACGAATCTGGGCATGTTTCCGTATTTCTCAAAGTTGAATTTGAAGCTGCGTTCGCTTCGGGAGCCATGCGAGGGTAAAACGGCCCAACCAGCCAATTGAGCGGTGTGTTATTCACCAAGTAATCCATAACGTTATCTAGAGACTGCTTCATTTTGCTTAACTGAGCCCTGCTGTTGGTCAAAACGCTATCGGACAAGTCTCCCAACACCCTGGCCTTGTTGAAGTTGGAGTACATTTGTGAGGCAGAGTGGCTGAGGGAGAGCGCCTCCTGCTGGATGTGGCTGGGAAGGCCCTGCAGACTTGACGCGAGGCCCAGACACGTGGTTTGGAGCTGGTGTGTGAGGGAGCGTGCCATAGACAAAGTGCGAGATTCAATTGCCTGCAAAAGCAAGTCAAATATTTGTACTGTCTGTATTACACGGTTTGTCAGATTATTGCGTTTCTATGGAGATTTTTCTTACTTCTGCTTCATGGCTGGTCTCAGTTTGACCGCTGGACTTCCACACCGCCATAGAGCTGAGTTTGTCCTTTACTACCTGGTTGGCTCCGTCAATATTCTTCCTTCCATATTCAATCTACAAAAACAAACAAAACATGTAAAAAAAAAAAATAATAAAAAAAAAGTTGTTCCCACAAAACACAAGTGCTCAAGTCTCATACAAACCAATACAAGGCTATTTAAATGTACCAATCTGGAGTTTTCAAAGTTTATTTTAAAATTTGGTCTGAAATATTTGGATTTTGTTTGGCTAATCTATTGACCTTATTCGGCCCCGCCCACTTTTGCTGTTTCTTTGTGGCGGCACTTATGGTTAAGCAGGAATCCCATTCATTTCAATGGAGAATTTGGGAAAGGTTTTGCTGCTAAAATATTACATAAAGCAGGTTGAACTGTGTCAAATGTTCAATGTTTATGTGCAAAACAATAGAACCTGAATATCCATGGCAGCGCCCACAGCAACGTCCGGAATAAGCTGAATTGCATTTGGACAAACAGTTTGCTAAGAAGCTGTACAGGAATTTGTAGACTGAACGAATTGGAATACACTCAAGCAAATGGGAACAATGTTTGTACCCAGCATAATAAAACATAACACAGCTCCAGTGGTAGGCCTGTCATAATAATCACTATACTGACTTCTCAGTATATGAACGCTGGAATAATATTTTTATTGGGCCAGTATTTACAGTGTGCACTTTTTCTTTGCAGTACTGGGAAATTTTTTGTAATTTTTTGGCTATATGATAAGATTTAAGCAGATGCAAACTAAGAAAGTGTTCATTCTGCTTAGCGTTAAAAAAAAAATCATAAGCTGCAGTAAATATTATAAGCTTTAGAATAGTTTTTGTGGTTTAAATCTGCTCATGGGTTTTTGTGTCAGTGGTATAAATTAGTTTCAATATTATCGTTTGTGTTTACTTAAGCGATATATCGAACTTCAAAATGTGTTATCGTGACAGGTCTATCCAGTGGCGTTACAAAACTTTACATTTTCGTATCGTCTAACCTCCCTGTTCTTCAAAATCTTACCACATCAACGGTAGAGTTCAGCGCTGAAATGAACTCCATACTGCGCTGTTTGCCATCCTGAATTTTTGCCACCGCTTTGGTGTAAGCTCGCTTTCTCAGCTTGGTGGACAGGGAACCAAGGCGGACATAGCAACTGGGGTCGTTCTTGTCAAATCCCTGCACAGTCTTGGCCTCCAGCTCTGAAAAGCAAGAACGGAATTAGGTCTTAGTTCATTGATCAATAATAATAATACTGATCAGGGAACTACACAATGCTTTTGATCCTTAAGCTTGTCCCAGTCACGTGAGGCTGTCAACAACAGCTTCTTTTATTGATGGAGCACAACACAACACTGTAGATTCAGATTCTCAAAACGATAGTCTTATGAATCCTTTCCTGGCATAATGTGATTCTCAGTCCAGACCCGCTGCTAGTTTCAACTGCTGGATTTATGCATTTCAAACTGCAGTTGCTTTTAGTTAAATCAGACCTATTGTGTCTGCTCTATAGTCATAATCTGACACCCGTGGATCATTATATTGTTATAAATTGCACATTTTAAAAATCGCAATATTCATGTAAAACGACTTAAAAGAAACGAGTACGCTGATTTCTGCGTTAGAAAACTGCGGTGCTCAATGGGAGCTGACGTCGCCGTAAATTACAACAAAGAGCCGTGTAGCTGTCGGCTCCTCCCATGGATAGCTGCACATCACACTAGCGAGAAGCTGATTTATTTTGTTTTGTTCCAAAATGACTATGCAATGCTGCCAAATCCTACAAGTGTCAGCGATTAAGAAAATAAAGCTGAAGAACGAAGTACAGCACAGTGGGTGTATGCCAGTGGTGGTAAAAACGGGTTGATCAGCAATATGGCGTCTTGAAAAGCGATTAAAAGAACTTCACTCCAAAAAGAACTTCGAGAGGGTAAATGAGAAGGAAACTACTGTAACATGGTTAAAAGCTCTGAAAAGTTGATTTTGCAGAATAGGTCTGATTTAAAACTGTTTGGCATTTCTAGTCAATGGAAAAGGTAAACACATCAAGTAAAAACATGACGACAGTGAGGAAGGGCAATGACCAAATTATAATTTGAATAAAATATTTAACCTGCAGAGAAGGAAAAACATTTTGGATTTTGGATAAGCCACTGTAATGATTAGACCGGTGGCATTGCTCCATGTTTTACGGGCAGAACAACCAGTCTAATTCTGAACAGAACATAATCATTTTTCTGATTACAACCTTTTTATAATCGATCGGGGCCATAATTGTGACCATAATCAAAACTCAGCAATTACACAGCCTTACTTTTTCCTTTTAAAAAGGTTTCATCATGACCAAAAAAATGCGACATCACTCATAGCGTTTGGCTCCAGTCAAATGAAGCTCATCAAGGTTAGCAGTGACAGGGGCCAATTTGGAGCCGAATTCCAACCGAGTATCATAGCAACCAAAGAGTCAATCCTGAGCGAGGCTGACAAGACAGTAACACCCCTTCCCGCCCACATCACTGGTTTAGCAGGGAGCGGGTGCTTCGCAACGCTGTCAATCAAACCTGCTGCTGTTCATATCTTGATTTACGGACACAGTAGCTATATTAGAATATCAGGATCAGGTAGAGCAGGTTAATACGACCAAAAGAAAACAAAGTGAATTGGAGCCAGAGTCGATGCAGCCGGAAGCGCGCCCATGCTCTCTTCCTATTTGGAACACAGCGGCCAGCAGGTTAGCTACGTCCATTTATATATACAGTCTATACTTAAAACTTACCCAGCTCATCTTCTGTTAATGGGAGATACTGCTCCACCAGGTTTTCGGATGTGCTCAGAGCTTGGTCCACTCCACTGGTCACTAGCCGAGCCACTCTGCTCTCCAGGACGGTGCTAACGCTCCCGCTGACCACTGCTTTGGTCTTCTCCATCCCATCATGCACCGCACCCCTCGTCCTCTCCACAACAGTGGTTAAAGTCCCCGAAACGGAGTCCTTTGCCCCAGACACAGTTCCCGTTACTACACCCTTGGCACTGGTCACTGCGTCTTTAGCGTTGGACACAATCTGGGCAAAGAGAAAGATTTGGACTTTAGTTAAGAATTATTGAGTAATTTGTGAGAGACTAGTTGCTTTTTAGGCCATGTGAGGATGCTGTCCAATTTAAGATTTGCATAAGTGACCTTGTATCCTGTGTTAGCTGGATGGAGTGATTATTCCGGTACATACCTGCTCAGAGGGCTGGTGAAGAATTGGCAAGGTTTTCTCGATCCGGTCCAAACCTTTGCAAGCCAGATCATTGGCGATGGCAACTGGTCAAGAGGAAAATAAGTTTCAATTCAATTTTTATTTATATAGCATATTTATAATACAACTTAAGTTGCCCAAAGTGCTTCACATAAACAATAAAAAAAACAAAACATAAATGAAAACAGATATACAAAAGTAATCAGTTTGTGTGTGTGGAATAAACCATTATTATCATATTGAAGGAGTCCATTCAGAATAATCGTAAATGTAGGTGAAAGGTCAAGATTTCAGTTTCATGCTCTGTACATGTGACTCAGAGGTGTGACTCAGAATTTGCGTTTTAGTACTGGTATTCATTTCCTGTATTACAAATGTACTATGTTTAAATACTATTACTCAGTGGTGGAAGTTAATGAAGTACAAGCAGTAAAGTACTGTACTTAAGTAGAATTTTTAGGTATCTGTACTTAAGTACATTTTACAGTGGATACTTTTACTTCAGTACATTTAAGAGCAGGTATCTGTACTTTCTACTCCACTACATTTTTGAACTGGACTGAAAAGTAAAAAGTACTTTTCATATGACTTGAGGGGTTATTTTTACCATGTTCATTGCAACATGCTAACTAAAGTTTTCGAGTTCAAGGTTCAGCTTTGAGCAAAGAAAAATAAATACACAAAATTCATAAGAAAAATTAAGACATTGATTCGTATTGTTTCTGTGACCAAAATATGTCTCATTTTTAATCAATATCACTACATTTAACAGCACTTGTGTGAAATAGTTTTACTTTTTACTGTTAAAGTATATTTTTAAACGAAAAATTAAACAATTGATCGTATTGTTTCTGTGACCAAAATATGTCTCATTTTTAATCAATATCACTACATTTAACAGCACTTGTGTGAAATAGTTTTACTTTTTACTGTTAAAGTATATTTTTAAACAGGTACTTGGATACTTTTACTTGAGTAGATTTTGTCATGTGATACTTGTGAAACTTTTTACGTCTGTATCTGTACTTTCACTTAAGTAACAAAACTGAGTACTTCATCCACCACTACTATTATTTAAAACATGATTTAGACCATTACACATTTGGTGGAAATGTATACATTGTTTTTTGAGTCTCTGTTTAGTTTCTGTCTAGAATCACAACTTACTTTGCGGCTCCAGTTTGCCCAGTATGGGGGAGGCAGTGCTGAGGGCCACAGTGGTGATGGTCCTAACCCCCTGCTCGGCCACTTCACACACAGTCCGGAGGTATGGGTGGTTGTCTTTGGTGTTGGAGTACACACTGGACATGAGGCCATATGTGGAGCTGACCAGAGGCAGGCTGACCACCCTCTCCACCACGCTCTGGAGACAGATTAAACTTAAACTTTAGACCTTGGATGTGGTTTAGATCTGGTAACAGTGGTGGAAGGTAATGAATTACAAGTAGTAAAGTACTGTACTTTAAGTATCTGTACTTTACTTAAGAACATTTTACAGTGGATACTTTTTACTTTTACTTCACTACATTTGAGAGCAGGTATCTGTACTTTCTACTCCACTACGTTTTTGAACTGGACTGAAAAGTAAAAAGTACTTTTCATTTGAGGGGTTATTTTTACCACAATAGTTGCAACATCCTGATTAATGGTTTTGAGTTCAAGTTTCAGCTTTGAGCAAACAAAAATAAATACACAAAACTTTTAGAGTTTGAGCTCAAGAAATTGATTCGTATTGCTACTGTTGACCAAAATATGTATATTTTTTAATCAATATCACTACATTTAACACTTTAACAAATTAAGACTTGTGTGAAATACTTTTACTTTTTTACAAATTTTAACGGGTACTTAAATACTTTTACTTAAGTAGCTTTTTTCATGTGATACTTGGGAAACTTTTTACCTCTGCATCTGTACTTTTACTTGAGTAACAAAACTGAGTACTTCATCCACTACTGCCTGGTAATTACAAAAGAACTCACCTGATTATAGATGACTTCAGCGGTTGCCATTGCTGTTGAAACAATCCCTAGAGAGAACACATTATTTTTAATTCTATTTCCGGGTTTCAGATCATATAACAACATTGTATAGATCAATGTTATTTAATACAGATTAGTTCCGCATCAAATTGGGTAGGCTCTACGTAAACGAAAATAAAAAAAAAATAGACCAGTAATATTAAAACTACACAGCAATTACTTAAGAGAAAACTTACCACCAGTGATGAAAGCTGTCAAAAGTTGTCTTTACTCTTCCAAAATGTTCAAGTGGATGAATGCAGCGACGTACGCGACCGTGGCGTATTTATATTGTGTAATTATCGCGAGATTACGGGCAATGAGGTGACGCACCAACGGTCATGTTTTTAGGGCAAAGGTAACGCGGACAAAAGTTTAATCTGGGGGAATTTTCTGAATAAATAACCCGTTATCACGCGGTGGCCTAATTAGACTCAATATAATAGCTTTTCTGCTGTAGCTTACGTCGTTTTTGTGATAAATAAGAGGATTATGAAAACGGTTGGCAGGACAAACGATGCTGTTGCTATGCGCTAATTAAGTGTCCCCTGTTAAAATGAGCTCAGCTGGCCCAGGTCTGCTCTTTGCTTCACTCGCTCATATTAGCACAGTCCTCTTTTCCAAACCTGCCCAAGCCAATTAAAACATATTTGGCTATAGTACAACAACTGTTTAGTGTATAAACCTGTAGGAAATACATTCACCACACGTTTTCATTTAAGCTTCAGCCACAAAAAACGCTGAAAGATAATCGTATATTGTCAATTAGTCTGAACCTACTCGTTGTGGCCACTGTACTTATTGCTTTTTCCATTTGTCTGACTGGGTTTGAGAACTAGTGGAAGTAGCCCGTGACCAGACGTCCCTGTTGACCCGGGACAGTTCCAGTTTTGAGCCCTGTGTCCCCTGGCCCAGCAGATTTATCCAAAACCACTGATTTGTTTTATACAAAAAATGTCCCAGGTGTCCCTATTTCTGACCAATCTGACCCTGCCAACAGTAGAGAGGGGCATATAGGCCTATTGTCATTTGTTTAGCTAAAAAACAGAAAAACATGCTTGAAAATGAACATAACCAAAAACTGCACTCGGTGGTACTGCCTGAAATCTCTGAGATTATAGAAAGCACTGCTTTGAAGGTGGAAAAGCGTTGTGTAAAACCGTGACCATTTACCATTTACATTACACTGACACAAATGAGTCGAGAAAGAGGTGTGAATAAGTCATGAATGGACCAACTGCATAATAATATTCTTAATTACATGCTATTTTCATTTTATGATTACCAACCAACCCAACCCAGGGGTGTCCCAGTTTTTGATTTAAAAAATCTGGTCACCCTAAAAAAGCAGCTTCTTCAAGAGGAAGAGCAGTTATAGTCTGTTTATATTTTAATACTTTACACCTAGATGTAAACTTCCTCATACATGAAAAGTACTTTTTAATTTTCAGTCCAGTAAAAAAATATAGTGGAGTAGAAAGTACAGAAACTCATAAATGAAAATGCGTTCTTAAGTACAGTACTTAATTTTTTATTAGTCTCCTTTTGTACTTAGTTCCTTCTTGTACTTGCTCTGAGGTTCCACACAGGATGTTGCAGTGGACTTTGGTTTGATCATACTTTAATTGTCCACGTCATTGTGTTAAGGTGATGAAATAAAACCAAAGGTTCTCTGATAATCACCTCATCGAGCCACGTGGATTTTTGAATATTATTTCTTCATCAGTCACTCATCTGTCTGTGGTTCTTGAGTAAGATTTAATTTGAGAGTCAAAATGCTGATACAGAGTGCATGCAAAGGGGCGATTTGGACAAGACCCAGGACCACATCTAGGTTTGGTTAGTGGATTTATAACCCATGAAGAATGACTGTTGATATGATGCAGTGACAACAGACCAACTCTTGCGTGAATGTAATAGTATGTCTTTTGCAAACACAGCCCAGGGGTTTGTGGCCAAAAAAGAACCCTTTCAAAAACAATCCACAAAAGGGAATGCATTTTTATACAGTATGCTGCATGATGTTGACCATCCATCACTTCTGATTATTTCATGCTGAGACTTTTACCAAACTCAAACGTGTGAAAATGATATTGAAAACCTTGAGGTTTGGAAAAGCAAAAGGCTAGAAAGAAAAGTCTAGAACTAGAAGTTTGACATTTGGGCCACTAGATGGAGATAGAACGTTCTGGAATTGTGTTGAAGCCATACATCCAGTCTTCTGAAACATGCTGGACAGTAACTAAATAACTGCTTATGGTATGTGCACAGAAGTAAAGGTGCGCTGCAAGGCA
>KN486511.1:2133-20696 GCA_000787095.1 Periophthalmodon schlosseri
CGACAGAGGAGCGTCGAGGTGGGGGCAGGGGGCGGGGGTCAGGTCTGGAGCGGCCGGGTCAAAAATACACGTCTCCTGCACAAATTCCTCCACTGTCTGACAGCGACGGCAACCAAATCACTCACTTCATACTCTGCAGTTACATCACACTGCGGGGGGGTTCTACACGTATCTCTATGGTGGAATGTGCAGCAGTTACCACGGAGACACACTGCAAACATTAGCAAAAAAGACAAAAAAAACACAAAATGGATTTAAACAGCACATTTTCAGGAGCCTGTGATCAACACGAGCTCATGGTCCGTGTTTAGGAGTTTGATTTTACACAAAAAGGTGAGAGCGACTCACTGAAAAACTGTTGGCTAACGCTAGCTAGCTTGCGACGGTAATGTTATGTAAGAGGGACTTGTTTAACAGCACAAATCAGCTCATCTTAGCTAGCTTCGACGGTAATGTTATGTAAGAGGGACTTGTTTAACAGCACAAATCAGCTCATCTGTTTTAGTTCCAGCTAAGTCACTTCTTTATGGTCAGATTGCGTTAAAACAAAGCCCAGATTAAAGTCTAATAAAGCCTCAGACAGAGCGGAGCCTACAGTTAGCATCGCACCGCCGAGGGAATGTTGACGACAAAGCATCACACACAGCTGGACAGACTGACAGAAGTGTGGCTGTCTCTCTGCTCCTTTGGCTTCTCACAAATAATAACAAAACATTACATTCATGTGGCACTTTTGAACACGCCCAAAGCTCTTTACATTATTCTGTCAAGTTTCTGTCGTAGCCGCAGCTGCCCTGGGACAGACTGACGGGAGCGAGTCTGCCAATCTGCGCCATCAGCCCCTCCGACCACCACCCACACTCACACGTCGGATTTATACCAAGCGATGTGGGTCGAGCGTCTTGCCTGAGGACGCTACAACAGTTTCCGCTACAGCCGCTGCCGCCCCCTTGTGGTCCCTGGTATTAACAGCAGTCTCATATCCGAGCACTAACCGAGCCGTCGCTTCTGAAACGAGCAGCTACGACCACAAAGTACTTCCACTCTAACTCCAAAGTCCTCGCAAAACCTCACGAAACACTGGCCTTTCATCACACTCAAACGTAAACAGGAAGTAGACCCAAGAGAGACAGGAAGTGTGTTTTCAAAGTTAAGGCGAAGTAAAGGTCGCGTGTAACGTAGCGGCTCCGCTGTGCTGATAAGAGCTGGACTCCAGAGAGCGTGAGCCGGGGGACTTCACAGAGGCTGTTTAACATAAAAACATGGATCACAAAAGGCTTAGGACGCCGCGGAATTTACAAGTATAATTATAAAGGAGGATTAGCGCGTAAATAGAACTTAGCTTCTTACACAACAATCTAGAGCTTTAAGTCTAACCCGGTCCCTTTGTTTACTGAAGAACTGCACGTCTCAGGGTAGAACTGTGAGGGACAGCACCTTTAAACTGCCTCTAACTACCACCTCCACCTGGTTTTTATACCTACACAGATACAACAGCATCATAGAAACAGGTTATTTAAAGGTTAACGTTAAACACCGTATTTTAAAGGTATGTGTATTATCATGAAGTACTGTGTTCTCATTAAATCAGATCTGGACCAAAGTTTTACCTCTAATTTAAACCCGGAATAGTCCTCTTGATACTTTGCAGTGACGTCACGCTGGGGGGGGGGGGGGCGCCTCACTCCACAGTCCCACGATGCAGAGGATGCTCACAACGCACGTTTAACCACTTGAGCATGGATGTCTTTGGCGGAACGTTCAGCAGTTACCGCGGTGACGCAATTAGCAAACGCTGTCAGAAGAGTTTAAAGATCGTCTGAAAGCTCGAGAAAAAATACAAAATGGACTTAAATTAGACATGTTGAGGAGTCTGTGACCAACACGAGCTCATGGAGTTTGGTTTTCAACAAAAAGGTGAGAGCGACTAACTGAAAAACGGTTGGCTAATGCTAGCTAGCGTGACTGTAATGTTATTTGTGAAGGACTTGTTTAACAGCACAACTCGGCTCATCTGTTGTAGCTCCGGCTAAGTCAGTTCTTTATGGTCAAATTGTGTTAAAACAAAGCTCAGATTAAAGTCTAACTTGAGTAACAGAGCTTCTGACAGAGCAGTGCTTCCAGTTAGCATCACACCCCCAGGGAATGTTAACGACATCAGCTGCAAAGTATCAGTAACAGACCTGCTTTGGATCTGGCGTTACTCAGATGTTTTCTTTGGTTGTAGTTGGTGTTATGAGTTTGAGAGCTGCCAGTACAGACGATATAGATGATCCAGGACACTGATAGTTAAAAGTCCTTAAAAGACGTCTGCCCCCTTTATGATGTCATCAGGTGGTGCTCCCATGTTTTAACACATTTTAGATTGATTCATTTCATTATTTTGGTCTGACCCATTACTGTTGGTCCGGGGCAACAGGCCGAGAGCAGTGCATTTTATATAAGTTTACCTTTGGGATTTGAACCGCACACCACACGGATGTTCCTCTCACATGATCTTATGTTCAAATAGATTTTTAAAGATCCTATATCACACAAAATTTACTCTTTTGAGCTTTAAGTCGTGTTATAATGTTGTTACCGCCTCAAAAACAGACCTGGAGTTGTGTTTTGTTTCATTCACACATGTTTGAGTAACCTTTTATTATTAGTCTGTCTATGTCTCCAAACCTCAAAATGCTCCGTTCCACCTTGTGATGTCATGAAGTGGTAGTTTTCAAAGTTAACAGCTCCTTTTACCTTTAGTTCAGTAGAAGATTGGCAATTCCAGGGGCGAAATGATCCAAATGATTCTAATGAAGGTGTGTGGAGTTTAAAAACACAGTGAAACACTTCCTGTATTACCACGTGATGACATCACAAGGTGGAACAGAGTGTTTCCTGTTTGAGAGAAGAACTCAGCCTAAATCTGCAGGGTTTGTGTGTTAAACATGTGTGAATGAAACAAAACACACAACTCCAGGTCTGTTTGAGACGAGGAAACGACATTAGAACATTAGAAAATAGTGTAATATGGACACTTTAAAATTCATTTGTCAGAATATTTGAACTGATATTTAATATATTAGTTAAAATAATAATATTTAACTTTTAAGGTGAGCTGGGCAGTTTTGGTTGTAATGCATTTGTTACATTCAGTTATAGTAAAGTAATGGCTGTTTTCCATCTGTGTAAAAAGACTGGTTCACTGCGGGTCCACAGTGACTAATACTGAGAATAAAATCTGGACAACAGCGCCCTCTAGTGGTTAGAACATGAAAACGTGTAGTTGTAAAGGTAAAGGTCAGGGTTAGTTCTTCGTGTGTTGGTAAATGTCTTGTTATTCAAATGTGCTATACTCAAAGTAAATGGACACACCGGTAAACCTTCACATTTTATTTGAAAATAATCGGTAAAGAGTCCATTCAACTCCATATCAAATCGATATTCCAGGTGTGGAGGTCTCCGTCTCTCACCTTTACAGCGTCTTTTAAGAGAAACGCAAAATATAAAACGAGTGGCGTTAAAAACATTCAAAACTCTTTCAATGCATTTTTACAAACAGATCCAGGAAATGTTTACAGACAAACTGACGCAAAAACTTCAAATGTTAAACGTTACTGATACTTTGCAGCTGATGTCGTCAACATTCCCGAGGTCGGGGGGTGGACGCTAACCGGAGGCACTGCTCTGTCTGAAGCTCTGTTACTCAAGTTAAGACTTTAATCTGAGCTTTGTTTTAACACAATCTGATCATAAACAGCTGACTTTGTTTCAACTACAACAGATGAGCTGATTTGTGCTGTTAAACTAGTCCCTCTTAAATAACATTACGTCACAAGCTAGCTAGCATTAGCCAACAGTTTTTCAGTTAGCCGCTCTCACCTTTTTGTGTAAAATCAAACTCCTAAACAGGACCATGAGCTCGGATTGATCACAGGCTCCTGAAAATCTCCTCTTTAAATCCATTCTGTGTTTTTTTTCTTGCGTTTTCAGACTTGGATCTTTCTAATGTGAGCATTGCGTCACCACGGAAACTGTTGAACATTCCGCCATAGACATACATGCAGAACACCCCCAGCGTGACGTCACCGCAAAGTATCAATGTAAAAGGAACACTGCAAATCAACTCGCTTTTAAATACAGAAGTCCAGATTTGGTTATTATAGAGTTACTCAAGTTTGTTGGACTCACTCAGTTCTATGGAAACCTGTAACTCATTCATTCATTTGTACAATAACTTAATATAGTTCGTTTGTGTCTATTTGGTAAAAGTTTAAACTAAACTAGAGGGATTTTAAAATGTGCGTCTTTACAGTCAAATAATTTACATGTAAACACAAAAAATAGAACAAAACAAAAACTAAGATGGATGATTTGAGCTCGTCGTCTTACCTCAGGTTTAACATGATGATTATTATTAACAACGATATTAAACTGTGTTGCTAACTTTCGTTTTGAGCGGTAAAATAAACATTTTAGTTACTCAAACATAAACTGGGACAAATCTGGATCATATGCTGCTGCTTAAAGGCGCATTCTGTCACTTTTCTGGTGGAGCGCCTGCCACCTGCTCGTCTCCATGGAGATGTTATTGCTGTACCGGACATGCTCCACAATATGGTCAAGTCAGATCTGTGGCGAGGCGAGCCCGCTAGCAGTAAGTGTGCATGTTTTCTTTGTCTTAAAAAATACCTGTAACTGAATAAAAGTAAGATGGATAAAAGTATCGTATTTTCCGGACTATAAGTCGCACTTTTTTTTCATAGTTTGTCCGGGGGTGCGACTTATACTCAGATGTGACTTATATGTGAAATTATTAAAATATATAATTTCACATCTTCGTTAATGTCACACTGACAACCACACGAGGGCGCTCTAGGCTTGTACCAGTATCTACTACGCGGCGCGGTGCTTCATCTGCCTCCGGAGTTGTCAGAGTTGTTCAGAAGTGACACCGAGGATGAAGAATTCAATGGATTTGGAGTGAGATCGAGAGTAAACTTGTTAGCTTGTTTTTTATGCTTTAGTCTGATTAACTGTTAATATCTTACGTTAACACACCAGACACGTGTTCAGTTCGTTGTCTGTGCTTCATGTAGCTGAATAAATATAAATGTGTTACGTTAGCGTGATGTGCTGCTATTCAGCCTGTTGTTCTCTATTTTATTGTTATTATTATAACTTGCCTTTAAAGATAAAATGTCTGTTCTTGGTCTCGTATTTTGTAAAATAAATTTCCCCCAAAAAATGAGACTTATATATGTTTTTGTCTTCATTATTATGCATTTTTTGGCCGGTGCGACTTATAGTCCGGAAAATACGGTAATGCCATATTGTGGGACATTCAACATCTCCATGGACACATGTATTGATCACATGGCATCTTTAGAAGAAATAAAAAGCTAAAAAAAAAAAAAAAGAGCCTAAGCATTTATATAAGTGACAAGGCCCGTTCTCCAACTGTTCCACAAACGCAGAATATCATTGGCTGCCCACATCTCAATTAAAGCTGCACTGTGTAACTTTTCTGATGGGACCCTGACACCTGATTTTATTGTGATTTTAATGTCTTTCTTATTCTGTAAATCACTCTGAATTACCTTGTGTACGACTTGTGCTATACAAATAAACTTGCCTCGCTCGTCTCTGGATACAGATAAGTATAATGCCGTACAGTGGACCATTCCAGACAACATGACATCTCCATGGAGACGAGCAGGTGGGGGACCCTTCACTAGAAAAGTTACACGGTGCATCTTTAAACACTAAAGACCGACACAAAGCTCTGACGCCTTCTGGAACCCAGCACTGAACTCGCATAAACTTCAACTTGTACAAACTGCTTTAAACAAGTAAATATTTGCATCATTCGCACTGAAACATGAACTTTTGCCTCACTCATAACAACATTTACAGTTGTACAACAGTAAAAGTCTACAGTATTTGAAATAAAACACACTTCTGAAAACAAACCAGGACTAAATCCCAAACACACAATTATAAACAATGCATAGACCAAAGTTATTCGTCAACGGGAACCGCACCATAGACTCTAAAAACACGTGGACCAAGCGAGCGTGACGTCGCCCCGCAGCGTTCGGCGCCAGTCAAATGAAGCTCGTCGAGCGGGCACTTAGCAACGCTGTCAATCAAACCTGTTGCTAACGCTAGGGGGAGCGACCTCGGGGAAAGAAGGCAGCCGATTGGTCTGTTATTAACGTTCATATCTTGATTTACAGTATATAAATGTGGAGAAAAAAAAATACATTGACGTTTCCTTTACATATTAAGATGAAGTTTGTAAGATAAGACCCAAACGAAAGCTACTAAAAAGTGACAGCCATTTTATCCAATCAGAGACGTCGTTGGATGAGAACCATGTGCAAACAACTTCCTGTGACCACGGCTGCACGGTGTGTCACAACTCAACCAAAATTAAAAGCAAAAGCTGCAGATATTTAGCTTAAGAAAGTCCACTATGATCAAAACAAAAGATCCCGTTACCAAACAAACGCTAAACTATTACTTTTTAAACCTTAAGTTGTTCTAAACGGCGTGGAATTCTTGGCTTAAGAAGTTTAAATTTCAGTCTTGTCTCAAACGTTAACGCTCCGGTAGTTGTTTAAAATCTGAACTCCAAACAGAATCCTGATTATTAAACTTTGTAGAACGACCTGTGACTATTCCAGACGGATTTCTTTATCATGGTTCAACACCAGCGGGAGAGAAGGGAATAAGTGGGAGGGGCTAATAGAAATATGGAAATAAACGGTTTGATCAGCAGCCTGTGTTGTACCAACTTAAAGACCTGTCATGACAATCACTATATCAATTTATCGTTATGTATCTAAATCTAAATATATCTAAATCTGGAACAATATTTTTTTTTGTTTCTCTAAACTGCCAAAAAATACAAAGACGCATAAGGAACTTTTTAAAGCTACACTGTGTAACTTGTCTGGTGGAGGGTTTGCCATCTGCTTGTCTCCATGGAGATGTTATTGCTTTGCTAAGAATATTCCACAGTATGGCATTAAACTATCTTGTTATTGTTCTGTATATGAAGCTGGAACAGTATTTTTTGGGGTGTACATTTTCTTTGCACTACTGGGACATTTTTGGTTATTTTTTTGGCTACAGGATAAGATTTAAGATGTAAAAAGGTTGAATTAATAACTTGTCTGACTCATTACAGATGCAAACTAACGACTAAGCACATGGTTTTTAATAATATTGTAGATTTATAACAGTTTTTGTGGTGTAAATCTGCTCTTGGGTTGTTGCGTCAGTGGCATAAATTAGTTTCAATATTATCGTTTATCGTCTATCGAACTTACTCCTGGTTAAGTGATCGTGTGCGACTGGTTTAGACTAGAAATTAGCTTCACACATTTCACCTGTGAGGCGGCCATTTCAAATCTTGAGTGCGTCTGTAATGGTAAACCGTTTCACACTTAAACTTACACAAGTCCAAGAAAACAAAACAGAAGTTGGCTGCTTCAAATCCAGCTTCTTCTCAAAAGGTTTCACCTCCAGAGCAGTCCGCAACAGATATAGTCAGTTCCTGTCGTCTAAAGCGTCAAACTAGCAAGCCGGAAGTAGCGGGAGCAGTTTTGAAGTTGGTTTGGATATGGCCTGCCGTTTAGCCCCGCCCAATCCAATATGGCCGCCCTCTCGTCGAGTCTCTACGGCCCAATTTCAATCCTCCAAAATTTCTCGAATCCGTAACTCCTCAATCCCAAAGTTTTTAGTCAAACTCAAAAAAGAAATATGCCAAGAGAAAACAAACGCACCGAGCACCCGGTGACCTCGTTCTGGTGGAGGGTCTGTCGCCTGCTCGTCGCTATGGTGATGTCAGCGTTTCGCCCTAAATGTTCCACAGTACGACATTAAACCCGTCTTGCGTTTGTTCTATTACAGGCTGCTCGAAAGACATGCATCCTTACGGGGTCGTCTCTCCACAGATCTGACCCGTAGCGTCGTCTGGTGATGTCACTTTCTTGTTTCCATGGAGATAAGATAGATGGGTTTAATCGCATACTGTGTAACATTCCTGGCAAAGCAAAAACATCTCCATAGAGACGAGCACCAGAGAAGTTGTTTAATGTTTAGTTCTGTGTCTTTTCTCATGTCAAATTTGTTTAAAGCTAAAAACAGAGGAATTGAGGAGTTATTTAGGAGAAAGTATTGACTAAAACGATGTGCCCCTCTCTAGCTCTCACTCTCATCCTCCTCTTCGGCTCCTCGGCCCCTCACGGCCCTCTTCCTCAGCGCTCCGTCTGTGGGCTGAGCTGTGTTCTCGGAGCGGCCTTCGGGGGGCGCTCTCCTCCGTCTCCACACCTCCTCCTCGTCCTCCTCGTCCTCCTCCTCTCCGTCGGCCTCGTGTTCGTCGTCCTGCATCAGCCGCGCCTGCTCCGCGGCTTGTTTCTCTAAAATGACAAAAAGGATGCAGATACGTGTAAGCAACTTTTTAAAGCTACACTATGGAACTTTTCTGATGGAGGGTTTGCCATCTGCTCGTCTCCATGGAGAGGTTATTGCTTTGCTCAGAATATTCCACAGTATGGCATTAAGCTATCTTGCATTTATTCAGTTATAAGCCTTATTGTTGCGCCACAGCATGCACTTTTACTGTGAGCGAGCTCGCATCTCCACAGATCTGACCAGTAACTTGCCCTGGCGGCTTCTCCTACTTTGCTTAGAATATTCCACACTGTGGCATTAAACTTGCATTCATATGTATCTTGCATTTATTGAATTGTAAGTGTTTTTATTGATACTCTGCAGTGACATCACGCTGGGGGTGTTTTGCATGTGTGTGTATTGGCAGAATGCTCAGCGGTTACCGTGGTGACACAATGCACACATTAGACACAGCCAAATATATTTTGACATCGTCTGAAAGGAGCTTGTGATAAATCCGAGCGTTGATGGTCCTGTTTAAGTGTTTGATTTTCAACAAAAGGTGAGAGCGACTAACTGAAAAACTGTTGGCTAATGCTAATGCTAATGCTAGCTTGTGACTGTAATGTTATGTGAGAGGGACTTGTTTAACGCCACAAATCAGCTCTTTTCTGCTGTAATTCTAAGTAAATCAGTTCTTTCTGGATTACTTTAAAATAAAGGTAAGATTAAAGTCTAACAAAGCCTCAGACAGAGCAGTACCTCCATTTAGCATCACACCCCCAGGGAATATTGATTACATCGGCTGCAAAATATCAATTGCTAAAAAAAAACAAACCAAAAAAATGTATTCTTACTGTGAGCAGGTTCACATCTCCACAGATCTTGGTCTGTGTCACCCGCTTGTCTCCATGGAGATAGATGAAGAGAATGCCATACTGTGCAACATTACAGGCAGAGCAATGAAATCTCCATGGAGACAAGCACCAGAAAAGTTCCACAGATCACCTTAAGAAGCGAGTTTAGGACTCATCAGATGTATGAATAATTACAAACAGAAATTTAATTTAAACTATATGAAGCTTATAGTTTTTATTAGTAGTTTCAATATTATCGTTTATCGTCTATATATTTGAGTGATATATCAATCTTGAAAACGTGTTATCGTGACAGGCCTCGGTACAACGATTGTAAACTTAAAACTGATCAGAAACTCACTCTGGTAGTATTCAGACGAGGAAAATCTTCTCGAGGGGAAGACGTAATCTGCGATGAACACGAGCATCTGTAAAGAGAGAAGACCAGATATAATAATGACTTACGGTATTTTCCGGACTACAAGTGGCACTTTTTTTCATAGTTTGGCCGGGGATGCGACTTATAAGTGAAATTATTAAAATATATAATTTCACATCTTTGTTATTGTCACACTGACGACCACACGAGGGTAGAGGGTAGTGTATCTACTACGCGGCGCTTCATCTACCTCCGGAGTGGGCGGAGTTGTTCAGAAGCGACACTGAGGATGATGAATTCAATGGATTTAGTGATTTGGAGTGAGATCGAGAGTAAACTTGTTAGCTTGTTTTTTCTGCTTTAGTCTGATTAACTGTTAATATCTTACGTTAACACACCAGACGCGTGTTCAGTTCGTTGTCTGTGCTTCATGTAGCTGAATAAATATAAATGTGTTACGTTAGCGTGATGTACTGATATTCAGCCTGTTGTTCTCTATTTTATTGTTATTATTATAACTTGCCTTTAAAGATAAAATGTCTGTTCTTGGTCTTGGATTTTGAAAAAAAAAAAATTCCCCCCAAAAATGCCAAAAAATCTTTTTGGCTGGTGCGACTTATAGTCCAGAAAATACATAAAAAGTTAATGGAACAGTTTTAGGCAAATGGTCACTTTTTTAACTTAAAGTCACTCAAAGCGTTTTACATCAAGGAACCACTCACCCATTCACACACACATTCACACACCAGTGTACGCAGACACTGGGGGAGCGGTGGGTTAAATGTCTTGCCCAAGGACACGACGGCAGCATTCATCTGTGGGAGCCGGAATCGCACCGCCAACCTGTGATCTGACCGCTCAACTAATGATGTTTATGTCGAGAGCAGGATTTGAAGCTCTACCAACTGAGCTACTGTCGGATTTCTGGACCTTTAGGATGATTTGAGAATGAAAACTACAACATCTGATGCGAGTAATGGGAGGGGCCATGATCAGAAAGATGAGATTTTAAATTTTAATAATCTTAAAACTACAAAAATGTGATAAGTGTGTGTGTAGATACAGCCTGTGCACACAAGATAATCCCTTTACTGTCTATAAGGAGAAATTTGTCTTGTGCGTCCCTTTAAACAGCACTGGAAGAAGCAAAGATTCACCGCCTATGTGTTTTTATTTTATTTTTTAGTTATTTCATATTGTAAATCTCACAATATTATAGAAAGTATTTATATATTAGCAAAAACGGGATTATCAGGGCAACATTAATGAAGTGCTGTGTTCAAACTCACCAGACCCAAGGCCAGTCCAGAAAACAGAGTGACCAGACCAAAGATCACGTACGAGCCCCAGTTTGGAATCCCCAGCTCGTCTGTCATGTAGTTATGGCAACGCTAAAGACAAATGAAGGAATTTTATTACAAAGACACAATTACGCAGCAAAACTAAAATACGCAAACGCAAAATCGTAAAGCCGTGTGAAATTTAAGTCGTGTTATAATGTTGTTACCTCCTCAAAAACAGACCTGATGCTTTGTTTTTCATTCACACATGTTTGAGTAACACTTTATTATTAGTCTGTCTACATATCCAAACTCAAAATGCTCCGTTCCACCTTGTGATGTCATGAAGTGGTAGTTTTCAAAGTTAACAGCTCCTTTTACCTTTAGTTCAGCAGAGATTGGCAATTCCAGAGCTGAAATGATCCAGATAACAGCTCCTTTACCTTTAGTTCAGCAGAGATTGGCAATTCCAGAGCTGAAATGATCCAGATGATCCTAGTGAAAATGTGTGGAGTTTAAAAACACAGTGGAGAACTTCCTGTATTACCACATGATGACATCACAAGGTGGAATAGAGTGTTTTGTGTTTGAGAGAAGAACTCTAATACCAATTTAAAATGGTGACTTACTCTGATGAACATGGAAAGTTTGAACAAAGCCGACATGGCGTTCATTCTGAAAAGAGAACATGAAAAATGTGTTAAAATACATTTTTAATTTAAAACAAAACAAAACAAAACAATGTATTTTAATGAAAAGCAGCAGTCGTTTTTGTAAGACAGGACTTCAGCAGCACTGGGGTTTTGATGTAAACCGTTTAATAATTATATTTATTTCATCATTATTCCTTAATTAAGCATAAACAAAGACGTCATAATGAAAATACAGTTTACTGAGAATGATTCAGGCATAATAACTATTTAATATTCAATTCAGTTTTATTTATAGAGCACATTTAAAATATAACTTAAGCTGCCCAAAGTGCTTCACATAAATAACAAACAAAAACAGATGCACATAAAATACGACACAGCCAAAGAACAGTAAAACAATAAAACACCAAGATATGTCCTGCTGAGCTACAGCCAAATGTCAGAGAGAAGAGGTGGGTTTTCAGTCTGGTCTTAAACTGCTCTACAGACTGAGAGGATCTGACAGGCAGAGGGCGCTGTTCCATAGTCTGGGCGCTGTCACAGAAAAGGCTCCGTCTCCTCTGGTCCTGAGCCCGGCCCTGGGCACAGCTGACCTCTGACCTCAGGCTCTGGGTGGAGTTTTGAGCTGCAGTAACTCACTTAAATAAAGAGGATCCACAGAGTGACACATTAAACACACTGACCACTTACAGATGCACTGCGGAACTTTTCTGTGGGGGAAGTCCACTCTCTGTTTGTGTCCGTGGAGGTGATACTGATACTGTGCAGCTGATGTCGTCAACATTCTCTGGGGGTGTGATGCTAACTAGAGGCTCTGCTCTGTCTGAGGCTCTTAGACTTTAATCTGAGCTTTATTTTAAGACAATCTGACCAGAAAGAACTGACTTAGCTGGAACTACAACAACAAGTCCATCTCACATAATATTACGTCACAAGCTAGCTAGCGTTAGCATCAGCCAACAGTTTTTCAGTTTGTCGCTCTCACCTTTTTGTTGAAAATCAAACTCCTAAACAGGACCATGAGCTCGGACTGACCGCAGGCTCCTGAAAATGTGCCGTTTAAATGATCAGTCTTAAAACTTTTATTTGAAATCGTTTGCTCATGTGTGCGTTGTGTCTCCATGGTAACTGCTTAACATTCCACCATAGACATACACGTAGAACACCCCCAGTGTCGTGTCACCGCAAAGTATCAGTTGCTGATCCTGGAACGTCCCACAGTACGGCATTCGACTTCAACTTGTGTTTTAATTGCTCTAAAAAAACAGCTTGAAAATGATCTTCCAGTGGAGCAGGGTCGCCTCCCCACAGAGCTGACCTGTAACTTTGCTTTCTTGTCAGTTTGTTGAAATGGGCAACAAATAGGTTTAATGCCATACTGTGGGACATTCCAGGCATCATTATGAGTCAAGTCTTTGCTCGTGCTTCATTACGCCATCTTAGGGTGTAGTTATATTAAAACAGAATCAAAACGAAAAGTAAACGTAAAAAAAAGTGTTCTTACAGAAAGGAGGAGGGGCCAAACCAGGAGGAGATGGGTTCAATAGATCTCCACTTCTGCTCATCGATGAAGCTGAGGAAGTCATCTTTGGTCCGAGGTCCATGGTACTTCCTGAATACGCCGTCTTTACAACTGGAAAAAACGACGCAAGATCCAGACACGAGGTGAGGCTACGGATCAGGTCGTGTCTTTGTTAAGCCATTACATACTTCACATTAGCGTAAAAACACTTTAAACACGTGATACAACAGAGCGTAACACGACACAAGGAAAACCGGCCATGTACGTGTGTGTATGATGTGAAGTAATGGAACCTTTGCTCCCACGGTTATGAAAATACATTAAATCAGCTCTATAGTTCTAATCTGCGACACTCGTGGATCATTATGTTATAATTGACACATTTTAAAATCACAATATTCATCTAAAACGACTTAATAAAAGAAACAAATCCGCTGACTTCCGCGTTAGAAAACTGCGGTGTCCAGTGGGAGCTGACGTCGCCGTAAACGTCATCAGGACAAAGCGCTGCAAGCTGTTGGCGCCCCCCTGTGGATAACTTCACATCACACTAGCGAGTAGAGGATTTTTTTTTCCATTTGTACCAAAATGATGACGCAACGCTGCAGAATCCTACAAATATCACCGATTAAGAAAATAAAACTGGAGAAGGAAGTGCATTTGTCACAGTGGGCGTGTACGTCACAGTGGGCGTGTCACAGTGGGCGTGTCACAGTGGGCGTGTCACAGTGGGCGTGTCACAGTGGGCGTGTCACAGTGGGCGTGTCACAGTGGGCGTGTCACAGTGGGCGTGTCACAGTGGGCGTGTCACAGTGGGCGTGTCACAGTGGGCGTGTCACAGTGGGCGTGTCACAGTGGGCGTGTCACAGTGGGCGTGTACCGATGGAGGTGAAAACAGGGGTAGATCGGCAAAATGGCGTCTTGAAAATAAGCGATTAAAGATTTACTCAAACATGAATCACTCCAAATACAACTTCAGAGGCTCAACGAGAAGAAACGACTAGAACATGGATAAAGATCTGAAAATCCATTTTGTTGAACAGGTCTGATGTAACTTTGCTGTGTACTAAGACTTGTTTCTTTCTTCCAATTTTGGTATTATATATAATGCATTTACAACCCCTCCCCCCGCACTACTTTTAACTTCTTTGTAAAGTAGTCAAATTTCTGGTTAAATTTGTGGTCACTTTAAGTTTCCTGTAGATAAAATAAACTATATAAGAACAGATGAGAAAGATAAAAGAGCTGCACGAGCCACAATCACACAGACTAGAGCTTATACTGAGACCTGGCACCACAGACTGTTTATATAAATGGACATATATAACCTCCCAGCCGCCGCGCTCCAAATAGGAACTGATCATGGGCTGTGCTTCCGGCTCCATCGACTCTGGTTCCAATTCACTTTCTATTGGAAAACTGTGTCCCCTCTCTCTGTAACTGCTGCTGTCAGACTCGTCATTTTGGTCTTAAAATGTTCGTATTAACTCTCTACATGATCCTGCTGTGGGTGACGTCACACCCCACCCACACACTTAGTCCACTTCTTTATACAGTCTCTGGGGTAAATAAAATGTCACCTATTGCCTCTACTATTAAAACGTGACTGGTTAAAGAGTATTGTTCTATATATTTATAACATAACACGTAAAAAAGTAATACAGATTTATAGCTCAGGTAGTTTTAGAGTCTCCTATATCAATGGGAAACACTGGACCCCATTTTAAAAAGTCATTAGCAGTAACATTATTACTTATGTGTTAGCACCAAACTGCCAAAGCACATTCCTAACCTCCGTTCACAATTTAACAAAGCTATTCCAAATCTGATACTGAGAAAAACAACTCTACAGTTTCTATTTATACAGGGTTTGTTTTGGAGTGGCTGCTTATCACTTATTAAAATTGCTGATTTAAAACAGCAGTAAGTTTTGTCCATCTTTTCATATTAGATTTCTACCATTCAAGTGTTTCCCATTAATACAGGAGACTACGGTGGGCTGCCGTAGTCTCATTTTTGCCCCCATCGTCTAAAAAGATGGTGAAACAAAAATTCTAAACCATATAGAAGTAACTATATTTAATCTGTAATGTTTTTTTTTTAATCAGTGGGGGCAGTAAGTGACATTTACACTCCAAAAATGGTATTAAACAGAATGATTAAAAAATGGAGGCTTATACCACCATAGTCTCTGCATAAACGTGAGGTAAACGCTGCATTCAAAGTCATGTACAAAACCAATGACCAACGACTGTCTTTTTATATCGACATCTGCAAACACCCACAGCTAGTTTCAAAAGCAGAAACCACAAACTCACGTACTGGTAAATAGTAGGAAGAGATGTGATGATGAATCTGCCGCTCAACCCTGAAAGAAAAAAAACAAACCAAACATTACAATCACAAATTTACAGAGATACATTTTAAGTTTTGTCGTCTGCAAAGGGTAAGTTAAACTGTGCACAGCATTTCTAACCTTGAAAATGATTACAAATTACTATTACAAATATTTTAGCTTATTTTAAGATGAGCGTGATTGGCAGGTTGAGTAGCCAATCAGGGACAAGAACGGTTCGTCCAGATCAAAACCATAACTGTGTAAAGAAGTGGACTAAGTGAGTGTGACGTCACCCACAGCGTTCGGCTCCAGATGAAGCTCATCGAGGCCAGAGCAGTTATGGGGGGAATTTAGAGCTGAGTTTCATATTTGGAATTCCGACCGCGAGAATCATAGCAACCAACGAGCCAATCCAGAGCGAGGCTAATAAAGGGAATGCTTAGCAACGCTGTCAATCAAACCTGTTGCTAACGCTAGCGGGAGCGACCTCGGGGAAAGAAGGCGCCCGATTCGTCTGTTATTAATGTTCATATCTTCGTTTACGGACACAATCGTGAAATAAAAATACCAGGATCATGTAGAGCGGGTCAATATGAGGTTAGCCATGTCCATTTATATTTACAGTCTATGATGAAAACAAACATGGCCATTTAGGAAAAAAAATAGTCAGAATCAATGAGTGAAGCACTAAACTCTGTTAATCTGAGGTGAGGGAAGTCTCATTTTGTTTGTAAATGATGAGTGACCAATGAGCTTCTTCGTTTCACATACGTCACTGAAATAAACTAATCTGATTGGACGTTTGTTTTTGGTTCTGGCTCGAGACGCGATAGAGGGATTGGGGACCAGGCTGACGTCCTCTGCATAAAAAAATACAGAGATACATCATTCTGGATTTGCTATACAAGCGTTGCCAACAAAAATAAAGTTAAAATTGTGCATATTTCATTTCAAACACTGCAAATATTTGACTCAATGGTGTGAGCGGGACGTTAACAACAGAACATAAACGTTAGGCTTTTGCGTTGTCCTTGTGTGGACCAACTCTTGCAGTGACCCAGTATTTCAACAATAACCCGACAAGCCCCGTGTAACCAGAGCTGTGTAGTCCTATTTAGATCTGGCTCTGGTTTGGCTTTGGCTCGTAACTTAAAACAGTAAATCATTGTCTGCCAGGGTGGCTTTAGGATTCATTCAGACTGTGAAGTGGGCCAGGCTTCCACATCAGGAGTTTTAGAACAAAGACACATTAATAAAGTGCAGTAAAAATTATCAATGGCAAGTTAGTGATATTTTGGTTTAAGGTGTGTTACATATCGCTCACTCACATTTCGGTTAAAGGTTTAAAGGGTCGCGCGTGCTACATACCAGGCTGCTCGGTCACATCCACCTTGGCGATGTTGACCCCCATGTCGTCCCCCCAGTCGGCAAACTCCCTCCACGTCGGCTGGAGCTGCTGGCACGCCGGGCACCATGGGGCGTAGCTGTAAGGACACAGGGGCACGTCACATCATAGAAACTCAGTAAAGACAAACAGAATGGTTTTTGACTATAATGGTCATGTACTTTCTTCACATTCTTTCCGTCAGACTAGGCCTAAACGTCATAAAACTTGAAAAACATTTCCAATAACGTTTTCATTAGGGCTGCAACTTTTTATTATTATTTATATTTTTATATTATATTATGATTATTTTAGTAGTTGACTGGTCCACAATTATTTTTTCTATTAAATCAACTAGTCAAATGACAATTTCTATTATACATTAAGATTTTTAAAATACATTTCCAACCAATTAAAAGTTGAAATATGGTGAGGGAGGCTTCAAATGAGAATATGTGTTACTAAAGTGTACTGCTGTTTAAAGTAATTACAATTTTTAGAAGTTTTGTGTTAATAACACCCAGGCATGTCATGATAACAATATTTGAAGTTTGATATATCGCTGACGTAAATATAGACGATAAACGATAATATTGAAACTATAATATTTATGCCAATGACACAACAACCCAAGAGCAGATTTAAACCACAAAAACTATTCCAAATCTACAATATTGTTAAAAATCATGAGCTGCAATGCCAATGACAAACAACCCAAGAGCAGATTTAAACCACAAAAACTATTCCAAATCTACAATATTGTTAAAAATCATGAGCTGCAATAAATAAACAGCAGAATGAAACACTTAAGACGTTAGTTTGCATCTGGAATGAGTCAAAGAAGTTATTAAGTCAACCTTTTATGGCTTAAATCTCATCATATAGCTAAAAAATAACCAAAAGTTTCCCAGTAGTGCAAAGAAAAAGTACACACGATAAATACTGACCCCAAAAATACAGTTCCAGCTCCATATATTAAACGATAAGCTGATGATTATTGTGACAGGCCTAATAACGCCACTGTAATTGTTGGGGGGTCTTTTGGCACGTGTTTTAGAGTTTGTACAGTCTGATTGCGATCAAAATACAATTTCTAAATTTTAATATAATATAATTTAAATAGTTGACTAAACACGATTATTCAGATTGGTCGTTGCAGCCCTAGATTTCATACATTCCATTCATTCATACTGGGGACATTAGCGACTTGAGTAGAAGTAAACGCCAATTATTTGCCATTATTTGGTAGAAGTAAACAAATTTTGAAAAACCAATACGTCACGATGCATGTAGTAGACATTAAAGAGTTTGAACAACACAAATCTGTAAATGCTACATGCCTCGTGCACCAGTTAATTATTCATTCATCGCCCTGACAGACAACATTAACATTTTGAGCATGCAATATACCACTTCTGCATGTACTAGACTATTTATTATTATTATTTTTATTATTATTATTATTTTTAAATGAAGAAATAAAATGAATTGTTAACATAAAGGCAGTTAGACAGGCATGACTTCCAGGTTTAACACTAAATTTGCAGAACTAGTGCGAGACATGCAGCTAACGTGCAGATGTACAGTAGCGGTACAGTAGCGATATAGTTAAAAATCTCAAAAGAAACAATAGAATCCCGACATGATCCAAACATAAATGGGTAGTCCGAGTAAATTAAGCATTAAAAGCATGACGGAAAGTTTAGATGTTGGTTTAAATAGACCTAAAGCATGCTAGCCCCGGTGTTAACGTTAGCATTAGCAT
>KN486513.1:4194-17754 GCA_000787095.1 Periophthalmodon schlosseri
AGAATGCAGCTATAGAATCATATGTATGTGCCACCAAACCAGACACACAAGCAGTGAGACTAAGAACACCATGTGGAATGTTCATAAAAATCTGCAATGATCAGCTGAAAAGTCAGTTTCAAGGCTTCTTTAACAAACAGACAATTTCAAATACTCAAGTCTTTTGTAAAAAACAAATTAAAAAGATGCTCCACCTCAGAGTTGTTGCATAGTCTTGTATAGTCTTCTATAGTTTAGAGTCACATATTATTATGATTATTAATATAATACTATATTACTACTATACACTATATACTATAATGCATATTAATAAACTGTGCTGTGGTGCATCTGTACTTCACACTTACCTTTGCTCCATCGTTGTACCGCAACAGATGACATATACACATTCTCCCCTCCTCCACGCGCCCCACCCCCACCACCAGCTATACATACAAGGCCACCCAAGACAGCCTGTTAGGACCTTAGGTTACCCTGCTAACCATTAGAATAGCTGCTCATTGTAGACATCATATCATGTTACTTGATATCACCCTGTGTTATTTTCTTCCAAATACAGCTTGAGGTTGAGCTGTCCAAAATTAAAATTTGTCTTGACAAAAGCCATCACAAGTTTAACATCAAAGTCTAAAGTTATTTATGGCAGCTGTAAAATGGTAATTGTCATTGGTTATTATGACTGTCGACTAAAAGTAACCTAACAACATAATTTGATGTGTTTTAGAATACAACATGTTTTCTTTTCTGCTTTCAAATCAGTACTTATTATGAAGTTGACACACTTGAGTGTGTGTTGTCTTGTTCTTCAGTAGGTAAGAAGATAGTTGAAACTATTCTAGAATGTTATTAGCAAATAGCAGATGTAAAATAGATGCGTTCTACTGTTGGCTTGGGAAAAACAGACATTACAACCAATTCTCCAGCAGATGACCTTACACATTCACTGGGTCAAGGCCACCATCTTTTAAAATCTGCCTCATTTACTGGTTGTTATATTTCTACAACTTACAGAAATGTTCTGTTCAAAACAAGACAAAGTCTATGTATTTTATTTTGTGTGATTATGTTTATTATAATACCCAATTGGTTTAAGAAATAATTTAGATCCATTAATATCTCTTCAGCCAAGTAAACAACATAATGGCCTCAATGACTGTATGAAATGGGTTTTTCTGAAAAAATGTTGTGCTAAAATCCAAATGACTTTTCCCTATCTTGCCTTGGACATCAGTGCTCCTCCAGTGACTGTGATGGATACCAGCTTCATGTATGCCTAAGGTGTGTGTAATGACTGTAAACCATGTTACAAGGTCTCATCGGTGCCCATGTGAGTATGTTCCTAAATGCAAAAAGCCCAAAGCACACTGAGTGATCAACTTTCATGTCATTATGTGGCAACAAGCACAGAATGATTTTTGGATATTTACCAACTAATCATTTTCTGGTGCCTCTGTGTCAATGGTTTGTCTCATGTATAGGCCGGACCAGTTCAATGCTAATGTGTTTGCATCAGCCTGGAGCCCACAGGCACGAAGCCATGGACCTGACCATCCGCCCCAGAGACATGAATGAATTTGGTGTCGGCGCCACATGACCAGCGGGAGGTGCTGCTGAGGACATGGTGTGTTCCTTTTACCTGCTGCTCCACATCTCTTCTTTACACTATGCTGGGTGTCTGTGGCAGACAGGGCAGAGCTGGCAGCACACTTCAACAGGCTCGACAGGTGCATGCAGCTTGTGGCTGTTACACTAAACTCAAGCCTTTCTCATTTACTGCACTTAGATATGCAGGGCAGCCTGTTCCATGGACGCCTGGCTGTGGGACCAAAAGACTCTCACAATCCGGTTCTCTGACTTGCACAGGGCAGATAAAAGTTTCCAACCAACCTGTGGAAATCCCCAAAGCCGTTGGCCGCTGCTGTGTCTGATGCATCTGAACCGTCTTTACAAATGTGCCAGATTCCAGCGTGTTTGGAGTGCGCTGCCAGCTGAAGAGAGGAAGGAAGAAGAATGAATGAATGGATGGATGTGTGAGAGAGGACAAGTCGAAAACAAAGTAGCATAGCTCCCATTGGCAGCAGCCGAGTGGGCTGGCAGGCCTGCACCAGCCCCAAAGCCCAATGGAAAAGTACCAGTGCCCCTGTGAGGTCCGGCCGACCAGACAGTGTTTTCACTGCAAAGGCCCCATGCTCACATGGCTCTCTCATAGATTATTGGGACATGTCGAGCATTTCTCTGTGCCCCCCTGGCTAATTCTATTAAATGTGCCCCCATAATCCACAGGACACTCAATATGCATGGCACACCAGGTTGGTTTGACTGTGGTACATGAGTTCACCAAATGTCTCCTAAAGACAGGTTTACGGCACATGTTAGCATGTTCTTAGCCACTATGCTACTGTCCCCATGCCAGTGTCAATGAAGTGTATATATCTGTGTTACAGAGATTCTGTACCAAAAGGTCTTTTGTATACTTTTTTGTTTTCATGAAGGGTTTGGAGCTCTCTTCTGTAGCACATGTTATTGTGGGCTCATTGCTTTAGTTCTCTCACACCATTTTACATCATTAACTGTCCACTGTCACATAGACGTCTGTTGACATCGATCTGTCTTCAGTCCTCTACATTTCTTCACAATAGGACTGTTAATTGCACATGTCACTATAGTCTTAGTTTCACTTTCAAATAGTAAGAGCAATGGTTTCAAAGCAATATACTAGCACAGACATTACCTCATGATGAAAACATATTTAAAACTGTACAATAGTGCAAATTGTAGGAGAGTGATGTTTGTTGGTTTTTATTAAGTCTTATGGAGGAAGGCCATTATAGCACATTACATTGTTAACATTGATAGATAGATAGATAATATTGATAGTTCCTGCCTGTTAGTCCAAACTACATATTGTATGTTCTATTACCACGCCCATCATTCATTCATTAATTTGTTTATTTACATTTATCATCTCATCATTTGTTTTTTTGCATGTTTTGGTTTGATTTCTGACATGCTTTGTGTCTGGTAAGACTTATCCAATGCAGCACTAAAGCCCAGTTTCTAAAGGTTTCTTTTAGTCAGACATGAGACGTTTGAGGATCTGATGTTGAGGAGGTTTAACTCTCCTGTTTGACTGAAAGAAAGTGCAGTTAAGAGGGCAGTTGGAACACTGACCAGTGGCATGTACAATACAAACTGTGTATATGACCTCATGTGCGCACTGAGGGGTATCAGAGGTTTGAAATGGGCCTGGGGACTATTTTTGGTTTCATTTATGTTCCCTTTTCTGTTCTCACATACACTACTCCTTAAAACTGTTATTTACTATTTAATAAGAAGGGGACAAAATCTTGTATTTCTTTTTGTATTATTGTGCATTTGATTGCAATGGTCTGCAGCATATGCCTAAAATACAATGACTGAAAAATAATATTTGTTTACATTTTACCCAAGTTAGTAACCCAGTGAGCCCAAACTGAAGAGGGTCTAATGGTCTAATGGTTATGGCCTGTTTTAAAACATGTGTTATTTTGTATCATAGTGACACTACATTTGTTTGTCATTTGCACACATAACTCAGTAATAATGTATTAGTAATTTGACATTACATGCATTGTGTATTAATTATCAAAATCTATGAGGAAAATTACAGCACCACTTTTTGTTGAATGTATTTGATTGTCCAGGCCCTAAAAAGACTTGTATTAACAGCAGTGTCCACACAGGGATCATGACTGTGACCATTGTGACCGCACAACTGTACATCTGACACTGGTTTTCTGTTTCTTGATCTCTCTTTGTGACATGAACTATTAAATATGTGCACCTGATGTAAGAAAATGATTCATGTGTTCCATACGGATAGAGTTTTCTGAATCATGAGCCAAACCATTGACAAACGTGTAAAGAGTCAAACACAGAGGTTTTGCAAGCGATGGAGTAGGTCATGCAGCCCGCTCAGTACTCCAGAAAGAGTTTGTGTAATAACCACATTGTGCTTTATATCCCATCAGTTGGATAAAGATGAAGATTGACACGAGCCTGAGCATGCCGCAGCTGCCCGAGGCGCTGTCTCACGCTGGGCTACAGTTCACTGTAGCCACAGAAGAGGACTTCGAAGACATCATGGCCATGAGCCAGGACATCTATGGAGGTCTGGACTATCTGCCCACCCGATACACCAGCTGGCTGCAGGAGACCAACCGCATCGTCATCCTGGCCCGCAAGCATGGAAAAGTGGTGAGTCACCCACACCAGACAGATAGCCTTACAGGCTTACCCTTGTGATCACCTTCAGGAACAGCTTTGTCAGAAACATACCTGAGAAGGACACATAGAGACCATGGATGATATAGCTTAAGATTCAAGGGGGTTTGAGATGGAGTGGTGACGCTGTTATTCAATTATTTAATTGTTCATAAGTTCACAAAGTGTACCCATGGGGATCAACAAAGTTTACCTTAACCTTCAAAAGTACAGGTCAGCGCAACTTTTGATGCTAAGTCACCTCATAAGATAAGGCTGAAAGGTGAATAAAAACAACTGCAGGGATAAAAGTAGTGGTTTGACAGCGCTTCAGAGGCCTCTGTGAGGATAGAATTCAACTCAGTCATGGATTAAATGTAGTATAGTAAGAAATGGTTTATTTCTCAGAGCTGAGTATGAAACATAATGATTTATGTGTCACTCTGTGGCAGATCGCCCTGGAGTCCGTGTGTGTGATCGATGGAGGGGAGACAGTGCTGGTGGAGGGGCTACGGGTGGCCCCTCAGGAGAGGGGCAAAGGGGTGGCAGGAGTCCTGCTGCGCTTCTGCTCGGAGCTGGTCAAATCCAGATTCCCTGAAGTGAAAGTGACCCGCCTGACTCGGGATGACCAGCTGGGGCCTAAAGACTACCAGAAGTATCGCATCATCACCAAGCAGGTCTTTACCTCAGTCACCACAACAGCTCACATGATAATAATAAGACATGCCGCTTACAGGAAAGGCACACAAGGCCACTGAGACTCTGCATCTATAGGCTTCAAATACAAGTGTGACCATATATATATATCCCACATGATAAGCCAGACATTTGAGGTGAATATAATCATAGGAAGACAACATGGTTGCTAACATGATGTCTGCTCCATCTGCACAGGGGATCCTGTTGGTGCGCTTCAGGGCTGAGGAACTGAAACAGCGTTTGTCAGAGCTGGGTGTTGGTGAAGACCTGCACTATCCTATGATCAGCTCCTCTCAGCGGGCGGCCCCTCTGCGCTTGGACCATCCCACAATCCAGCGCCTGTTCCTGGGTACAGACCTGATGCAGCCCATCCTGCCTAATGCCACCATTATCCAGGACTGGCAGCCCTTCAAGCTTCTATCCAGCAACATGGCCATCCTGCTCAAGAAGGACATCGACTGGATGGTAGACGATCTGAGCAACCCCAGTGTGGCCAGCCTGTGCACCTTCCCCTTCAGTGTGCCCATAGGAGACAACTGGTAACTTACATCCCTGTTTTACCATATTTAAGTGTCAGAGCTTACATTATATTATGGAAGGTTCACCCATAAAAAGTGTTGCCTAGGAAGTTAAGTACAAGTTCACATGAAGCCACTATGTCCATTATTGATGGGTGACAAGCCAATCACTTGCCAACTAGGCTGTGCAATTAATAGAATTTGTATTGAATCAGTGGTAAAAGCGGGTGACCACTCTGACCCCCCCAGCTGCTGACACCAATAAAAGCCTTTCCATCTGTCAAGTCAGGTTACATAAGAGTAACCAAAGTTATCCTGGTAAATGAAAGAATTGCATATAATAATAATAATAATAATAATAATAATATGTAATCCCCAACAATCCAATACCAAACCAACCTGTCATTGAACAGTAGACTCTGGCGTACTATAAAAAAGACTGTGTGTGTGCAGGTACTACCTGAACATCGACATGTTTGGCAAAGACGTGGGCCTGGTGCGGCAGCAGTTCCTGGGTCACCTCCAGAGGCATACTTCCTCTCTGAAGGGTCATGTGATGTGCCAGATGTTCCTGGAGCCGCAGCTGTGGGAGAGCATGGCCCACTTCTGCCAGCACACTCTGGGCGTGGAGCTGGTCAAGGAGTACAGGGAGCAGTGTGTGGTGGAGGCAGACATAGTCTAGTAGTAATAGTAGTAGTTGTAGTAGTACGCAAACACAGGCCTCATACATACATACTATATACACACAAGTCTTAGAAACTAACACTTGAAGAATACAGAAACATTCAGTATTTTAACAGCAACAGACTTAAGTGACCCTTTGGAGTTCCCTCCTTTATTACAGTAGAGGGTTCTATTCCCTAAGCCTGGCATTTAAAAAGTCATTCAGTTCTTTCAAAGGAAGCTCCAAAAACCCTAATAGATATAATCATTACTTAAGCCAGAAAATGGTATTGAGTTAGTTGTTAACACTCACCATTGCTATTTTCAGATGACCTTAAACATACTCTTTATAAGAAAGTGGATATAGTCTACTGTCCACACCACTCTACTTGACTCATGTCAGTCTGATAAGAATTAAAATGAGCATGTGAAATGGGACCATGGAGGGGCATTACAAAGGGTCATTTAGATACACTTATTCTCTTGGTTTTCCATTGCCACTGGTGATATCTGATGCTTCCAGTGTTCAGTCTAACTTGTACTTGACAGAGCAAAAACCTTCATTTAGGCAGGATTCTGGCCTGTTACACCATTTACATGTGAGGTTATGTGTGTCTTTGGATTGTCCTATATGACATGGACCTAAGTGATGGCTTCAGAGAAGCACTGTCCACCATCCAAAAGTTACAAATTTTTGGTTCAAACATAACTCCTGGAGAATTTGATTCTATATCGGGCATGTGTTATTTTTGTAAATATGAAAATGAAATATGTAAACAAGCAGAGTTGGGATTTAAATTCTGCACAACTGTAAAGGCACTTTATTAAAACCTCATGTAACAAGGAAAGCCAACAATATAGTCCTCAGTCACACATTACATTATTCCATTCTTATTGAGATGATTTCCATCGCAACACTGTCAACTACACCACTCAAGCATATGGCAGATACATGCACCGTCACACGATGGCTGACTATCCTTGGTCTCTCGTATGTCATTTTTCTTTGTTTGTACATAATATGTGTTTTGAATTAACATTTTTACATTTATGCTTTTAACTTATACTAATGTACGTGTGACATAGGCACAACTTTTGTAGACACCTGCAAAAGCAAATTTCTTATGCTCAGTTATGCTATGCTAGTATTATGACTACTGACTAAATGTAAATACAGACAAAACGTAATGCAATCATTATTAAATTACAGTATTCAGCTTTTTTTTTAAAGTAACACAACTTGAATAAATAGCTGCTTATGACTTTCCTCTAAAGGCGAGGCATTCTTACCTTAACTTAAACAGAAATAGACAATTATACAGTAAGCACAAGAGGAGCTTTTTGTAACAGTATCTCAAACACACTTCTCAGTGTTACTGAATATTTAACAGTGTGCTCATATAGTGGATGTAACCTGACATGAGCTTGTGAACAGAAGACGGCCTCTTGCCTTGGTTAACCTTTTGACGATCTGTATGCAAATCGGATGATATAATGTCCCATAATGGAGCAGGGAAACTAACAAAGAGCAGGACCTTATTTCTAACCAAAGAGAGCGTCTAAGTTAGTCATTAAAAAGGGATTTTTTTTTTTTAGAACCAACTGGCCAACAATTAGAGTAACAGCAATCCAAAAAAGACATTGGCCACAGTTAGCTCATGTAGGGCTAGTACATAGATTTTAAAGTTGATTGCCTTTAATTGATGACAATGACAAGTGCCCATACAGTTACACAGCACACAGAATACAGCCCTCGACTTCAAATACATCCTCTGGCAAGTAACTAGTCAAAATATTGTCATATTTATTGTTTTAATTGCATTGTTTTTATTCATCTGACTTAAGATCACTGATGCTGCTGCAGCCCAAGAGTACAATGTAAAAAGGCCCTCTTAGGGGGATATGCTATTTTAAATAAACCACTATTTCTACTTCTTTGTCCACTTAACTTGTATTAATGTCATGTCTGTTCACATGTCACTATAAGCTGGTCTTGTACTGTCTGCTACTAACCCAATGCAGAGGACGTATTTGATAATTGGGCCGTCATAAACACACATTCCACATCTTTCTAAATCCCAGGGTGAACGTTCTCAGATGTTTCTTAGTTGAAGGACACTGAAAACCTCATATAAAAAAACAAAGTGCACAATAATTTCAAATTTGGTTTGTGGGACCTCAATTTGAAAAAAGTGCCAAATGTTCTGAATGCTCTTGTGTTATTTTCTACCCAGTCACAGGGGGGCCAATTTTCCAAAATCCTTGTTTTATTACACATTTTCTAAGATTAAAAAAAATACAACTACATAGAGCCTATTTCAAATCAGTGCATGGATATGAAACATTAGCATGCATGTTTTGTTTTTTTTGTGTTTTTTTTTTTTTTTTTTTTTTAAGCTGATTTCACATTCAAATACAGGCAGTCTATAATCCAAATTCAAATGCATGCACTGTCTGAATATGGAATTATAATTGAATAGTCAAAACAAGCAAGTGTCCCTTTAAGTCATGGTCTTTGTGGATCATGTTTTCTGAATGAGAGCACCAGCAAAACACTGGGAAAAGGGTAACACAAAAGCAACAGCAACTACCAACCTGAGAAGAAGAATGATCACAAAACACTGTGGGACAGTGTCCTTTGCTTTATCCTCATTAATGTGACTCGAAGTTGTATGAAAATAAACTCAAGTAGGATTGAGAGAGGGGAATGCAGCATGCACTTTAGTTGTCTTTGGCAATAACAGATAAGCTAACATCCTCTGATTATTAACCCATGTTTTTTAAAATAACTTCTCAAACATAAGTACTAGATAGTTTGCTACAATAGTTTTTAATGCATTACTAATCGCATTTTGTGGGACGTTGTTGGCCTATTCCAACTTTTTTCCATAAACAACTGCAGTGCCAGTAAATAGCTGAGTTAAGAACATGCAACGTAGATAAGAGTTAGTAGAATAGTCTCTAAAGACATGCCTATTTTAATATGCACCTGTGTTTACATTGAGTGTTTTTGTGTGTAACCTCTTCTTCATTACTGTCAATGTCCTGAGCCTCCAGCAGGAGCAATGTGAACAAAACCTCTCTGCTCCTTTAGTGTTCAGTAAAGATATAAAGCAGCCACTGTCCGCTTCCTTTTTTCTCTGTGTCCTGGTTGAAGCACTGACTTGAGGGAAGACACTACAGGCAAAACTCAACTCATATTTTTTAATGTTTTGTTTTTTGGTCAGTTTTGATGTCTTAACATACAAGCTTTCATGTGGAAAAAACAAAAAGTAAACTACAGAAGTTTCAAATTGATTTCTCTAATTGTAAGATTTTTTCCTATTCACCTGAAATGTCTCGCCTTAGGTTAGTAGCAGTAGTAAATCTGGTTAACTTGTGATCTAGAATTATCTATAAGAACTGGAGATTCCTCTACAAAGACAAACACAAACACACCTGCGCAAACACAAAAATTATTCATCAGTGCAGTTTTTTATGTAATATAGGCTTATAATTAATTTGTTACGTGAGTTTATTTTATATTTAAAATTGTATTTTGGGTATTCTGTGACCTTGAGTGCTAAGGTCTATTAGCCATTAATACAAAAAAAAAGTAAATAAATAAAAGTTCAACATTTGTGATTTTACCTTTTGGATATTGCTTATGAAATATGATCAAGAGAGAAAACTGGTGCATGCACCCATCTGGGAGAAGTGGAGGGTAGCTGTACAAAAGAAAAACTACTGTACGTAATTATAATTTTTAGTTATCCATACTTTTTAAGTCAAATTAACAGCACGTTGAGGAAAACAGCCCTTCCCTCTAGTGTTCGTTAGTTTCTGCTAAGACAAAGAGTAACCTTGAAACAGAGATGAAATTCAAAGAAAAATTTACTTAATCAACCTGTAAAGAGCAATACTTGTACAAGGAGACTGTACAACAGACATTCCCAGGCAGAGACTGAATGTTTACGCCTATACAATGACTTTTATACGCAAACTATAGTGGGAGGCTACCATGGTTTAGAATTAGGGCCTCTTTGTTGGTGCGCAGGCCAGCCAGGCCCATCAATAAGTCCCTACTTAGTTATTTGATTACATACATATATAGATAGATATAGAATATCTTGTACATGTCCTGAACATATATCTGTGTCACACAGCTGTAATCTAGTCCTCGTCTTCACATGAACACTTGTACAATAATAAACTATAGTAGTGGTTATACAGAATAGCTAAGCATGGTTATTTATCCTAACAAGCAGATGCTTTTTACTTTTACTTCACTACATTTTAAAGCCACTATATGTACTTTCTACTGTGCTACATTTATTAACTGGATTCAAAAGTAGAAAGTAGACCTACATTTCTTTATGGTATGAGACCTGCTGAAATGGCAGAGGCATGGCAGCTGTCCATGGTGACATCCTGACTAGGGCGTGTTGTGAAAAAAATACTATATCTCTCTCTCTAATAATCCATTTGCAAAGCCTGGTTATGCAATACAAAAGGGTCTATTCTTTGTTACAACAGATATGGACAGGACAGGGCCCAGGCCTGCCCTGGCCACAGACTGGTAGCCTTCCGGCGTCCAAAGCAAGTCTCTCTGAGTCTCTCCTTTAGAACATCTCTCTCCCTTTATATATATACTAGAATGACTACAGCTACAGTAGCTAGCTACCTACATTTCAAAGCAGAGTGACATTTGTTTCACACCCATTAGTTAATCAGCTTTTACACTTAGACAGGTAGAACAACATAGAGTTTCCTGTGGGATGGGGACAGAACCTTCACACATGTTAATGTGTGGTCTGGGTCTGACAGACTGACACAGATCACATGCATTTACACAAAGACAAATTATAAGAATATTTTCTTCACAACATGAACACACTTATATTTCCATCACAGGGGTTTGAGTTCAAGTCTGGGCTAAAAAAAAAAGAAAAGAAAATGCAATGAAATAAATTTTGATTGCTTTGGAGGAACAAAAATTTGCACATTTCTTTATCAAGATTCTTTAAATACTTAAAAATCTGTGTGAAATACTGTTTTTACTTGGAAGTACATTTTTAAATGGATACTTCAATAGGCCTACTTTTACATAAGTAGATTTCTTCATGTGATACTTTGACTTATACTTAGTATGTCTTGGCTCCTTTCACTTAATATGTAAAAGGACCACTACGTTGTTTTTTTGTTATTTTTATGCCACCATTATGGTCATGTGGCGGCGGTGTGCAGAGGGGTGGTTTCTGCCCCCTGTGGAGATTGTAAAAGACGACTGGACGATTGAGGGATTACACAGACAATGTGGAGATAGCAAGTGTTTAAGGCCACTAGTTAGCTCGACGTAAAAGAGCGGATTCTGTACCGCTCGCATTCAGGGGCGGGGCGAGTGAGTGTAAACATGGCCGACCTCGAGCCGACCCACCCCTAATGCTTTTGGCTATTTTTAATAAACCAGTGTTATGAATTGTTTAATTATGAGGATTGGTAGAAATTAAATCAATTACTTGCCTATATAAAATAAATAAGTTTAACAGTCCCCTTGTAGGACCCAGAGTGTGCTTGTTGTGCACGCCTCTGGATGCAGTCCACAATATGATGCAAATAGATATAAACAGTAGATGTATTTCTCGTTTTCAGGTTCCTAGTTTCCTAGTTAGATTAGATTCAATTTATGAGGGGCACCCATTTTAGAGTTTAACAGAAATCACATTGTGCCACAAAAAAAGTTGATCCACTCACGGCTGTGAAACAGGTCACTCTGCTTTGATATGTATATAGCTTTGTAATTCTGGTATAAATGCTTAAAGTTCAGTTGCTCTGGGAGAGAGACTGAGGAGAGACTTGCTTGGGACGCCGGAAGGCTGCCGGTCTGTGGCCAGGACAAGCCTAGGCCCTGTCTTATCTGTTGTAAGAAAGAATATACCTTTTCGTATTTCATAACTCACGAGGTTTCATCGATATATTATTTCCATAACAAAAGTAAACAGAACTAAATCTAGTGCGCACTGGGCTCGGTCCACAGAGCTAGTTCAGCCGGGACTATATGAAGGACAGGTTGTTGTTGAAGTATCACTACGCCTGTCAATAAAAATGAGTTCCAATCATTGCTCAAGCAGATGGTCACGCTGTATTTTTCTTTCCTCAGGCTTAATAACTTGTTATGGGGGCTCACACTGGGCTGCTGCGTGTTACTCTACGAAAGTTATTATTATTATTATTATTATTATTATCATCATCATCATCATCATCATCATCATCATCATCATCATCATCATCATTATTATTATTATTATTATACGCGAATGTTGTTATAATTTACAACATAAAGACAATCCGTATCCCACTTTTATCAACACGTGAAACAATGTGCCCAACGATGGAGGGCAGCATTACGCTCTTTTACGTACAGCCCGGCCGGAGTTCATTAGAAGAAGAAGCGTCTACGGTCCCATCACATTTGTGCCAAAGGTAAGAACACAAGTGACGGTCCAAAGGTAAGGACGCGAGTATATGCACACGTTCACAAATCAACGCTTTGGAAATGAAAATGTTAAAAAAAATACTTTTTTATTTTTGATAAAACTGACTAGCTAAAGCTTTAGAAGCTAGTTTAGGCTTATGAAAAGAGTTAACCTAACTGCTACGTCAAAAAGGTGCAATGTTTGAGAGTTGCTGTAGCCTACAGTATTATTTCTGATAACGATAAAAGTGCGTTCAGATTCACACGTGAACTGTTGACACTGGACACTGGACTGAACTTTGTTCCAAGTTGACACCACCATCTAAAGTCTATAAGTAGCCTAATAAAAATTAAATTAGAAATGAATATGATGTTCAGAAATGATACATTATTTGACTGTAACATTGTTTAAGCACGTCAAGTTCACTGCTTTCTCTGTTGCCACTTTTTGCCTGTTGAAGCTAAACCTCAGTGTCAGTCAGATGTACTGAACCTTGTGCTAAAGAACGACACTTTGCCTTTAACTTCTAGTTGTCTGGATTGTATCCCAGTTAACAAATTTTGGTTCCCAGAACGTTCTGGGAAGGTTAAACTATAAAACTATACAAATAATGTAATCAAATAATGTAAAAGCTATTGAAAATGTGTATTCATAATTCACCATAATTCATCATAAAAAAGGTCATAAAGCTTCAGATGGTAAAAATAAAGGTTGTAGTTGATGGATATTGTCATTATTGATAAGTGCTGTGAGTAAAAGCTGTTGGTATGTTATAATAAAAATTGGGAAAGTAGTGATTGTAGTGTGTCCACTATGTTGCATGTATTGTGTAATTAAACTTTTATGGCTCTGTGGGCTTTTCCTTTGCAGCTATTAAGAATTTTTTTTTTGTTTCTCTGAACATTTCCCTAACCTAACTTAAGCGGTAGCCTTCAGGAAACCTTCACAGAATGTTCCCTCACTGCAAAATGTAACCTTTAGGC
>KN486513.1:21139-56123 GCA_000787095.1 Periophthalmodon schlosseri
AGGCCGTTATGTGACACCATTTAAGGTTTGAATGCTTATCATTTTGGCCACATGAATATTTTGGAAAATTAAAAAAGCAACTTATCATTAGCATATTACCCTATTGACTGTTGCATCATAATATATTAATTCCCTTAGAACCCTAACAAGCGTTTCGGAGCGTCTCTAGGTGCTCTCTCAGGGGGCCGAGTGTCCATCACCAGAATGGCTCTTGTAAACCTGAAGCTGGCCCTGACCATTGCCATTCGCTTCTCCGCCACAAGGAGGCAGTTCGGACCAAAAAACACAGAGGAGATCCCTGTTCTTGAGTATCAACTACAGGTTTGGATATTCTGTCAATTTCTATTCTTATTAATCTTGAGTTAAATTGAAATAAAAATATGCTAAATTGACCATCATCTATGGAATAATGCGGTTGTTTTCCAAAGCAATGGAGACTGATCCCATACCTGGCAGCAGCGTATGCTCTGGAGTACTTTAGCAAAAGCTTCTACATGAACTTTGTGGAGTTCCAGATGGGACTGCTACAAAGGGACAAGAGCGACAGACAGGTCAGAGCTTGTTCGTAGCTTGGTTAGCATTGTTTTCAACTTTATCATTCACACAGTGCATTGAAATTACAATAAAGAACTGGTCACATGTTCTATATATTCAAATATACATTAGACTTAGACTTGGACAAACTTTATTGATCCACAAGGGAACTTATTTTATTCAGATAGGTTGCATTTGACTTGAACTTTATCAGTACTGTAGCAGCAACTTCTCCACTCTTCTATGAAGAGTGTGTGTAAGTGGACATTGGGGCTTTTGTTGTGTGTTGCAGTCAGAGCTGGGCAGGGAAATCCATGCTATGTCTTGTGCCAGTAAACCGCTGGGCTCATGGACCGCTCAGAAGGGCATCCAGGAGTGTCGAGAGGCCTGTGGGGGGCACGGCTACCTCGCCAGTCAGTAACACGTACACTCAAACTGAACCAAGTTAGAATAAACCCAGAATTGTGCTGCAGTATACATGTGACTCACTGTATTATTACTAGCTCATGAGAGATCGTACATGATCACCCGGACATGTGCTCCACAGTCAACCGTCTGGGAGAACTGAGGAATGACAATGACCCAAACTGCACTTATGAGGGAGACAACAATGTCTTACTGCAGCAGACCAGCAGCTACCTGCTCAGCTGGATCCACCACATACAGCACAGTGAGCCCATACTTTACTATAGTGGGAATGGTGATAATGATGAATGATTGAGTCAAACTATACCAATTATATAAACTTGGTGGTTTTCAGATTCTACAATGTGATGATGAGAAAATATTATAGACCTTTAGAACGTGTCATCTGAAACCCAGCGATTGTGTTTAATGTTACAGAAAGTGGTCGTATTGAGTCTCCTCTTCACACTGTGGACTTCCTCAATGATTTCCATCAAATATTGGAAACCAGGTTCACCGCTTCAACAGAAGAAGAGTGTATGGATTCTGTGGGTAGGATACCTTCTGTCACATTAAGCAAATGTTTTGAAATTCATATGCAGAAGTTAAATGTGTTTCACTTGCCCCTTCAGTATCTGTGGCGGCCTACAAATGGTTGGTGTGTTTTCTGTTGGACGAGAGTTTCAAGAAGCTACAGCAGCAAAGGAGTATGGGAAAGGACGAATTTGAATCCCGTAACAACTGTCAAGTAAGACATTGAATGATTTTGGGTCTGGAAGTAGAACTGTTGTGTGTATGCCTTTCATGCAGACTTAGTCTTATGTCCACATCTGTTTGGGATTAATGAGTCACTGTTGAAGTCTGTGGTGTTTGCGGGAATAGTGTCAAACTGAATTTAATTAGTTTCAATAACCTTTTTTGACCATAGACAAGGCAAGCATATTTCATAACAGTTTTGACAATCGTTAAAATAATACGACCGGCAAAGTACAGCTCTCTAACCCATATTCTCATGGTTAATGGTCTGCTTGCATGCAGATAGTGGTGGTATGACACTGGCTATGTTTACATGTACACCTAAAATGTGATCATTATCAGATTTTCTGGAATTATCAGATTGAAATGTCATGTAAACAGTTACATCCCACATGAGTAATCTGATATCTTTCTCATTGTTCACACCTGTGCAAGTTTTGACAATGAAAGTCATGCAAAAAGGGTAAACTAATGAGAGAAAGATAAAAATGAAAGACAAAAGATCTAAAGACTTATTGTAAAATCCATTGTAGTTTATCTTATAATACCTAATACAACATTACCATACCATTTTCTTCCACTTTACCTGGGGCCAGGTCACAGAGGCGGAACTCTGAGCAGGCCGGCCCAAACTTCCTTTCCACACACACCTCCTCCAGCTGTTCCAGGGGAATCCTGAGGCGTTCCCAGATCAGCCGAGACATAGTCATAGTCCCTCCAGTGTGTCCTTGGTCTTCCCGGGGGTCCTCCCAGTGGGACGTGCCCGGAACACCTCCCTAGGGAGGCATCCAGGAGGCATCTGGAACAGATGCCCAAGCCACCTCAGCTGGCTCCTCTCAACGTGGAGGAGCAGCAGCTCTACTCCGAGCTCCTCCTGTGTGACTGAGCTCCTCACTCTATCTCTAAGGGAGCGCCCAGCCACCCTGTGGAGGAAGCTCATTTCGACTGCTTGTATCTGCGATCTTGTGCTTTCGGTCATTACCCAAAGCTCATGACCGTAGGTGAGAGTAGGAACGTAGATTGACCGGTAAATCGAGAGCTTTGCCTTTTGACTCAGTTCCTTCTTTAACACAACAGTCCGATACAGCGACCGCATCACTGCAGATGCTGCACCGATCCGCCTGTCAATCTCACGCTCCATCCTTCCCTCACTCGTGAACAAGACCCCGAGATACTTAAACTCCTCCACTTGAGGCAAGGACTTGCCACCACCCAGAGAGGACAAGCCACCGTTTTCTGGTCGAGAACCATGGCCTCGGATTTAGAGGAGTTGATTTTCATCCCAGCCGCTTCACACTTGGCTGCAAACCGCCCCAGTGCATGTTGCAGGTCCTGGCTCGATAAAGCCATCAGGACAACATCATCTGCAAACAGTAAAGATGAGATCCTGTGGACCAGACCTCCTCTGGCTCCTGACTGCGCCTACAAATTCTGTCCATAAAACAATGAACAGAACCAATGACAAAGACAGCTCCTGCTCCGGACATACAGAGACCGAACAGCCCTTAGCAAAGGACCCCGGATCCCATATTCCCAGAGCACCACCCACAGGATACCATGAGGGACACGGTCAAATGCCTTCTCCAGAGCCACAAAACTGGACCGGTTGGGCAAACTCCCACGAACGCTCAAGCACTCGATGGAGAGTATAGCGTTGGTCCAGTGTTCCACGGCCGGGACAAAAACCACACTGCCCCTCCTGAATCCAAGGTTCGACTATCGGTCTGATTCTCCTCTCCAGTCCCTGGAATAGACCTTACCGGGAAGGCTGAGGAGTGTGATTCCCCTGTAGTTGGAACACTCCTCCAGTCCCCCTTCTTAAACAGAGGGGCCACCACCCTGTCTGCCAATCCAGAGGTACTGTTCCTGACCGCCACGCAATGTTGCAGAGACTTGTCAGCCAAGACAGCCCCACAACATCCAGAGACTTAAGGTACTCAGAACGGATCTCATCCATCCCTGGAGCCTTGCCACCAAGGAGCTTGCCAACCACCTCAATGACTTCAGCCAGGGTGATGCGCCTCCAAGTGCTCAGTCACTGCTTCTTTCCCAGAAGACGTGATGGTGGGATTGAGGAGATCCTCAAAGTATTCCTTCCACCATCCAACAACATCCCCAGTCGAGGTCAGCAGCTCTCCACCCGCACTCTAAACAGTGTTGTTGAAACACTGCTTCCCCCTCCTGAGGCTTCAGACGGTTTGCCAGAATTTCTTTGAGGCTGACCAAAAGTACTCCTCCCAACCCTGAGTTTTTGCCTCTGCGACTGCACAGACCGCGGCACACCAGCTCTCCGCCTCTCCCCACGGGCAACGCCAGAGAAATGAAGAGTCCAACCCCTCTCAAGTAGTTGGGTACCAGAGCCCAAGCTGTGTGTGGAGGTGAGCCCGGCAAGATAGCCAGTACCTCTCAACCTCCTGCACAAGCTGAGGCTTCGTCTTCCCCAGCGAGGTGACGTTCCACGTCGCTACAGCCAGATGCTGTGTCTATGGACTGGGTCCTTGAGACACCCGTCCTCGACTGCTGCCCAATCCTCCTCGCACCGAACTCCTATGAACCCCTCTGCAGGTGGTGAGCCCACAGGAGGGTGGGCCCACGTTGTCTTTTCGGGCTGAGCCCGGCTGGGCCCCGTGGGCAAAGGCCCGGCACCAGGCGCTCGCATTCGAGCTCCAACCCCAGGCCTTGCCCAGGGTTGGGCCCCGGTTGCGCCATACCGGGCGACATCAGGGTCCTTGATATTTTTTATGTTCATGGAGGTACTCTGAACTGCTCTTAGTCTGACCTGTCACCTAGGACCTGTTTGCCATGGGACACCCTACCAGGGGCATAATGCCCCGGGCAACATAGCTCAAGGGGGGAATACAACTTGTCCCCCTTGAACAACTTACTCTAAAATTGATTAACTGACACATCAGCAGATGTTTTTAATCAGATCTCTCTTGTGCATATAAACACACACCAAAAATCTGATCTAATTAGTAGATTATTTTAGTTATCTGATTTTTTTTCCCCATGTAAATGTACCCACTGATACTGTAGTAGGCCATCATTACATACAAGAGTGAAACCATTCCATTTTAAAAGTAAGTAATAGTTGTGTAATCCAGTGAAGTAGACACAAGGGGTCTTTGTGTGCCAACCCCAAGCCCTGGTAAAACGGGCTGAACTTGAGTGCAAACTTGGAAACTAGAGAATTTCCAAACAAAACCATAGAGAATTGCTATCCTTTTCTTGTATCACTTTGTCAATGTCTATGTTGACATGCACACGAAAATCTGATTTTAAGATTGTTTAAATTATATGAAAACTGGGAAGAAATGAGATGACTTTGCTGTTTAATAGTCTTATAACTCCAAAAATCCATTAATAATCAGATTTTGAGTGTGCATTTAACTGCCGCCAATAACTGCTGTAAATGTCTGATCCCACTATGTCTGTGTCAGGTGTACTACTGCCGCTCCCTGTCCATGGCCTACATCGAGCTGACGTGTCTGCAGAGGTTTGAGGAGCTGACCAGGGCAGAAGATACTCCGGCTGGTCTCAGGGCAGTTCTGCAGAAGCTGTGTGGACTGTACGGACTGTGGAGCCTCCACAACCACATGGGCACACTGTACCAAGGTCGGAACTCAACACACACATTACAGCACACTACATTCAAATTATATTACAGATAGTTTCGATAGTGTTAGTGTTGTCTTTGTATTCTGCTGGGGGCACAGGGGCAGTTACCATGGTGACACACTCCATGCATAAGGAAAGATGGCCACATAGGTTTTTGGATGGTCTGACCTCCAAGTGTTGCCATGGAAATAAGGAATGTTGACAACTACATACAAAGCTCTGTGAAGTAAAGTATTAAGGCTACTCACTCTACCAGGTCAGGATCATAGGCATCACATTACAGGTATCACATTACAAGTATTACATTATACTACAATACAGTTCAGAGCAGTTAATCAGAGTGCATTAAAATGACAGTACTGCACAATGTAGCACTCCAGGTCCAGTTTGTATGGGAGGCTGACCGCACGTGTATTTTTCTGTAGGGGGTTATTTCACCGGACAACAACCAGCAGAGATGGTCCAGAAGGCCATTCTATCCCTCTGTGCACAGGTAAAGGCATGATGCATGAATAAAAGCCATATTTTATTGACATAAACAAAATATAAGAATTCTGGTGTAAGTAAACTCACTGAATTTCTTCTGGTTGTTTATTCTTCTCTTGAACACAAGAGCTATTGTAGGCCATAACCCACGCCAAAACAAGAGCAAAACAACAGCAGCCTCAACTCACTAGAGCCAGTCTCCAAATTGACCAGTATCTGACAAATAGAACCTCCACATTAACTTGTCAGCATAGCAACTAAGTGTCGCATACAAAAGCAATTAAATTAATAACAACACATAAACAGTTACAAGAACACCAAAAGGTGTCAACTCTGAACTAAACACAAAATATCAGATCATTACAATATAAAATTATAAAATAATTCATTATTTTAGTATTTCATTACATTTATGATAGCATTTTTGTAATGTTGAAATGAATGGACAAGTTAAGAAGGATTAGTAAGTAAATAAGTCAAGTTTATTTGTATAGCGCTTTTTCATAGACATGGGTCACAAAGTGCTTTGCAGATGGAAAAAAGGTATAAAGACCATAATTTACATTAATAACAACACATTTAGACCTAAGTAACTTTAAATGGTGATGTATTTCAGTCAAATACATATCCATATCGAAGAAATGTTTCAACTCACTGCCCTTCAGTCACTACTTTGTTATAAATAATACAAATACAAGAAATTCATCTCCATTCATTCCTTCTTGTCAGATGTTTAATGTTAGCCATACCAATCTAAATAGTTATGTTCCCACAACCTTCAATTGTAACATTCTTCATTTTTTCCACTTCCAAAGCAAGCAAAGCAACCTCTAAGAACTGCAATCTAACTGGCTCTTGTCTCCAATTTGTTATTATTATTTATTGACTGGACAAGTCTACATAAATCAGAATATTACATGAGGACTTAATACATTCTGTTTTTTATTAATTGTAGCTCAAAGATGACTCTGTGGCGTTGGTTGACGTTTTGGCTCCTCCAGACATTATCCTAAACTCTCCCATCGGATACGCAGATGGTCAGGTGAGGACATACTACTTATCAGCACAGGAACAAACACAGTAGAAAATTCACTACAACTATGCAACTACTTCTACTACGACTCCACCCAAAGACACATGTCATAGATGGCCCCGTGAGGTATAGTAGCGTCTGACTCAGTGGGGCTCAGTCTAATTACTGGAAGATCACTGAGGTCCATATCTCTTATTCCTGGAACATACGCAGCCTAAATGAAAAATAACAAATGTTGTTTGACAGCAACTGGTGATGACGGTGTCTGAGAACTTGTGTTTTTGCGTCACAAAGCTCATCAAGTGTTGAGCAGTACAGAAGTCAGAAAGAATCAAGTCTGTAAACCTACTCTCATCTAACTAATTTGTGGGTTTGATATTTCCTGGTACAGACACTGATCTCATTCATAAATAACACAAACAACTAAATATTTACAGACTATGAAGATTTGTCACACTGGTTTGTCAGCCAACTATTCAGACTGCATTGCAGTAGCTGAGGATTGGTGAATGATTTAAGATCAACAAAAGTCTCGATCTAGGACCTGAAGAAGGCTGCTGTGGGTTGCTACTCGAGGGAAAATCAGCCCATGCTTTTAAAATGTTTTAAAATAATGATTTAGTCCAGTTTAGGCTTTTTAAAAGTTTTAACATGCAGAGTGCCTTGGCTTCTCTTTTTTGTTCAGATTTAGCACCAAATTAGCACTTTCAGCATTCATTAACTACGTTGACAAAAAACTTGTGAGCATTTTGGTATTTTTGACTTTTTCTTTGCCTGTCCTGCTCTAGTCCTGGTTTAGTTATGGTTGTTCAAAAAATTTGAAACCAAGATACTTATTGATACTTAAACTTGTATCTAGTAGCTCTAGTACTAGTAACTAGTAGCTCTGTTTGAACAATGGCTTATGATTTTAATAACTAAATAAAATGCTGTTAAGTTTGTTAATCTATATCTGTGTTTAGAAAAACTTTGCAAATAGTGTAAAAAGCTAATACATACCTGGAGTTTTGTTTCATTCACACATGTTTAATACACACATCCTGCATATTTAGGCTGGGTTTTTTTCTCAAACGGAAAACACTCTGTTCCACCTAGTGATGTCATGTAGTGCTGCAGTGTTTTTATAAACTCCATACACCTTCACTAGAATAATTTATTTCAGACCTGGAATTGGTAATCTCTACTGAACTAAAGGTAAAAAGTAGCAGTTAACTTCAAAACTACTAGTTCCTGACATCACAAGGTGGAACAGAGCATTTTGACCTTTGGTGATGAAGATAGACTAATAATGCGGGATTACTCAAACATGTGTGAATGAAACAAAATACAACTCCAGGTATGTTTTTGAGGAGGTGACGACATTATAAAATGGCTAAAAGCTCACAAGAATCCATTTAGTGTAATATAGAACTTTTTAAACAAATTATGAGTCGAAGAAAATATCAAAATTAATACACTTTTAATGATTTAAATTTCTGCCTCCTGATTTTATAATACATTGAACTCACAAATCTTCAGCCAGCCTTGCCCTGTGGGGAAAGTGCTCTTATGGATACAATAGAGTCTTTAATGAAATCTAAACACTGTAATAAGATGTGTGTTATCATTTGTATCACCAGCTGTACAAGAACCTGTGGTCCACGATGATGCAGGGCCCCGAGGTGCTGCAGAGGCCGTCCTGGTGGAAGGAGTTCTGCTCATACAAGCCTCAAGTGGGCTCTCTCCATGCCAGGCTGTAGAACTCAGACTTGTACCGTCCAAACGTCTGCACCAAGAGAACAACGGGCTGCATCAGTGTCAAAAGATCAGGGTTAAGTGTACTAATATTGGCACACTTGATTTTATTTTAAAAAATGTCTTAATAGTCATGATACTACTTTTTACTTTACTTTTACTTTTAAGATTATCTTCATGAGTGAAAAACAGCTAACATTTTTCAGGTCTTGGGGACAGAAAGCACAACCCTAAACTACTTGAGAAATATTAGGTGTACTCACCAATATTAGGTGAGGACACTGAATTTAAGAAAACATTATCATGGACCGTGCTTTAATAACACATATAGAAAATAAAGATATAGAAAAAATATGTTAAAACTTTATTGCAATTGTGCCAATATTAAGCTAACAATGGATTAATGCCATTTGAGCTTTAGTTGTAAATCACTATATTTGTAGTATATTATATTAAGTCAAATGATGTAGATGATTTAAAGCTGTCTGTGTACTTGGGAAACAGAGGTGCAAAACTGGACTTGTCTGCTTTCTCATCAAAAGCTTTAAAGAGGCATAACCAGAGGGAAAAAATGTCATCATTTTGAAATATAAAAGTAGGGTTGTGGTAATTTAGTTTCAGAAGTAAGAGCCTAGTTAAAGCTAAACATATCACTTGGTTTGAAGTCCGGGTGATTCAGCACAAATGGAAAAATACATTCACTTGTGTACCCAAAAATGTTGATTAAACTCTGAACTTTATATCAATCTAAAACAATGTTATGAATTTTGGGATACATACTATACATACTATACTATACAAACTTGCAGCTATGTATACCAAGGAACGTAGGTTTGACACCTCAGTGATAAGCAGCGAATATTTATCACATTAAAATAAATGTTCTGATAATTCTTGAGTATAATCTACAACTTCATGAAATTAATTTTATTATACATCTCAATAAAGATTTTATAATTTTTCACAGTTTGGTAATTTTGCTGATAATTCCACATGTATCTAGATTCATATTTCTGCTCACATAGACAACAGTATAAAAGTGCCCTGCTATATAGAGAACTTCTGTCCACTCAGCAACACCACATCTGCTTCTCTGTCTGACACATACTGTGGGTAGGTCTGTGATCACACTGTCTCTAATGAAAAACCACAGCACTGTGTGCAGGACATTCCCTCTCAGTGGGGCACAGGACACAAATAACTGTACACCACCTTAAACGTCTCCACATTTTTCCAGACCAGTGCAGACTGAGGGTAGCCATCACCACTGACAGTAAATGAGCAGACTGTGCAGTGGCTAATGCTAACCAAGACCCTTAACTGTGACATGTTTGACCTTAAACTTTAGAAATAATAAAGCATTGGATTTACGTAGCACATTTCAAGATGGTAAAGCGCTTTGCAGTGCATTTTTCTTTCACTCCACACTCTGTGGTGGTAAGTTACTTTTGTAGCCACAGTTGCCCTGGGACAGACTGACAGAAGTGAGGCTGACAAGCTGTGCCATCGGCTCCTCCAACCACTATCAATTACTGACTCACATGCTGCGTTCATATATGGGCATGGTGTGTGAAGTATCTTGCCTAAGGACACAATGACCGCATGCTCTAGAGTCACTGCCGCCCCACTGTCTCCCATCCAAATACTAACCAGGCCCAACTCTGCTTTGCTTTAGAGATCAGACCAGAAGGTGGAATGCCTTATTTGTCTTCATACATTCTGGACATTTCATATCAGTAATTTAGTGCAATACAGTGTGGAATCCTAACATAGTTTTGTACCTTTTGTGTAAAGTCCGATCCACTCTCTTCTGTTGTGTTGATTTTGGAATTAAAGAACCCTACATTTCCGTTTAATCATTTTATTCAACAATTCAAATGTGTAGATAATGCTATATTTGGAGCAGACCTGTCAAAATGACCAAATGACTTACATTCCACCATTACAGTCCAAGTGGAACAGTTTTGTCTGAGTGTCTGCAGGAGAAAGTAGGTCAGTGTTACATCACACACACACACACACACACACACACACATATATAAATATACACATTGTCTCAGCATTCCAAGTTTAAAGACTTAATCAAGACAAATAGCATGGGTAAGATTAGGAATTTTCCATAAACATAAATGTCTTTGAATTCCGATGGGCAGCTCTATTTTAAGTACTGCATTAGACCTTTTTGTAAGTCTTTATTACATCAGTATTACTACAATCGAAAATACAAGATACCAGATATAGCTGCAGCTTTTACTATTCATTATTGATGGGGCAGCAATGGCGTAGTGGTTGAGCGCTTATATGAATGTTTGGTTGAAAGTTTGGCTCCCACGCTGACTGCAGTTTCTTGAGCAAGACACACTACCCCCTAGTGTTAATGTTGCATCAGCTTATCTGAAGGTTGGTAGCATGATTCCTGTCAATCTGCATACACGTCTTCCTGTCTACAGCATACTTTTGTTCTGTTTTGTGTGTATCAATGCTTGTTCGCAACAGTTCTTATCCAGTCTTATGTTGCTGTTTGACGTTATGGATGTAAATTTTCCATTCCTCAACTTATCTCTAAGTTAGTAGTGTGATTCCCGCTCCAATCACTGGATATTTCTGTTATGTCCTTCAGCAAGAGAGTCCATCACCTCCAGTGTTAATATGTATCTCTGGCTTCGTGGTACAGCATGCATCAACTCATCTAAAGGTTTGTTGCGTGAATCCCACTCTGACAACTACACACTTCTGTTGCGTATTTGAGCAAGACACCACCCCCACTGTTAATGTGTACACAGACCTGGGTTAATTATGTTGGAAGTACACAACCCATTACAACTAAATATTTCTCGAAAAATAGTCCCAAATTTGACTATTGCAAACTTTTTTAATCTCTACTTTTGATAATGGTGTCTGGGCTATAGTGCTAATTGCCGGTGTTTACAAATGGCTCTAAACAGCTTGTGTTTCTTTCATGACCTCACTGTTTCCTATAGCCACTGTTGGGAGGAGGGGGATTAACAGTCCACCGCAAAACCAAAAGTAACAGAAAATGTCCTCCATGTGTCTGCTCTGAACCCAAACACGCAGTTCCAGTCAAGAATCTTTATGTACAGACATCTATTCCCACAAGAGGTTCTTCGCATAAACTGCTCACGAACCTGGATGTAAACAATGCTTACAAAGTAATGTATCTTTTCTATTATGTACATCTCCATAATAATTGTAGTGTGTATAAAGTGGCAGTATTTGCATCTCTCATAAAAGTGAGTGAAATTCCAAACCCATATGTAAAAGTCTGTAAACATTTAAGTGTGGCTGTAAAAGTTTAATGCATACAGATGGACATAGGTTTTGAGATTATTTACAGTTGAAATATGTTGATACTAAAGTGTTTATTGGCTGGAAACTTTAACAGTTTGTCAGACAATTGTAAAAAAGAAACAAAACAAAACACAACAGATACACAGTCCCTGTCACAAAAGGACTATTTAATAAAGCCCCCTGCCAGCATAGCCTCATCCTCTGAAGTACCTCACTTTACTCAACATGAGCCAAACCCATTATTCCTCTGTAGCTTACATAAAAAATGTGCAGCAAAATTCAATTCTTTGTTTATGATGGAATTAGCAGTTAGCATCAGTGGGGTGTTAACACTGTTGTCAGTCAGATAAATTATATGCATGCTTTAGATAAACCGTTTAAATGGAGGCAGTAGACACAGTACGGTAACATGATATTATAACTATTACAAGGCATTCTTTTGTGTTTGCTCTTGTTTGCAGACCAGATGGGTGTTAGTGGCTACAACAGCAGCTCACTTGTGGCAACATGCTTAAATTGGTCAAGAGCTACTCACTAATATACTAACATGGTCATTAATATACTAATAAAGGAAGAAGTGTCAGTTATGAAGATGTTGCATCTCCAGGATGCTTAAAGTACATGACGCACTGTGTTTGTTCAAATTAAGAACAAATGACTCAGGCAGTTGCAGAATCCAATATCATTATTAAAAACATCACATTTTAAAACAACCACTCTGATTTATACACTAGGCTCTGAAGCCACACCTGCAGAAGCACCAAGAGTATAATGTATTTTGTGAAAAATCTTGCTGGTGTGTTCCTCTTCTGGTTTGAAGGAGGTTGTCCCAAGTACCATTCAACTGTCCACTGTCCTGAGTTGTTCAGCATCAGTCCCCAGTGGGACAGTCCAGTCTTAAGACCACTGGTCTAAGCACAGTTATTTAAGGTTAAAGTACACTTGGGTTATTGCATGATCACATCAGGCTCAATGTTAAACAGGAGGTCGTCATTGCCCCTCCGCACCTCCAACAGCAGGGCCGTCTCCTCCTGCAGCGCCCCCTGTAGGTCAGCTGTGGTCAGGAGGGGCTTACCATTGAGTTTGACCAGGATATCCCCGTCTTTAATGCCCCCTCTGCACAAGTCAAGCAAGAGTAAGTGAGGTCGCCACTATGAAACAATATGCAAACTGTCAAATACAGTGAGACTTAAACTTACTTCTGAGCTGGAGAGTGAGGGACCACCTCGTGCACATAGATCCCACTGGAGACATCAGGGAAGTCTGGGTTCTGCTGTTTCAGCTCCTCTATTAGCCTGACAAAGATAATACAGACATTATTTATTATCTTCCTTTGCACAAAAAAAGGAATTTAGGAAATGAGATAAATACTTAATATCCGAAAGTTCCCAAGCCTATAAGTGACTGAGCTTGCCTTATGAGGCAAAGAAAGCATCTTATGAAAATATGTAGAAATATAAGACTTATATTTAACAATTATTTGGAGCATTTTAAAACAATGTTTATTGTTGAAAAGTGTCCTGTTAGTTTTCTTTTCATTTATCCGATAACCCTCCTGTGGACATCCCCAGTTTCTGACCACCCACAGAGACACTCTAAATACCCTCAGAATATTAGGCTTTTCACATATTGAGAAAATGGTGGTGCTAAACATGTTAGCTGTGACTTACGCAGGTGTGATGGTCAGCATCCGTATGCCGATGAACCTCTTCTTAATCAGCCTTGTGTCTGAAACAAAAGGGGAGCAGTTTTTATATTGTGGGTCTATGTGCATGCACAAAGCAAAACTGACTTCACCTTTGCTGAATTTGTCCATGGAATCATTGAGGAAACGAGTTATCCTGTCTGAGGGAATGGCAAAGGAGATCCCCGCAGCCACTTTTAATGTGTTGATGCCTATAACTTCCCCATCCTGGAAAAAAAGAACATAACTTACATTCAAAATAAAACATATTTAAAGTAGGATCAACATACAGCAATGTAAATATAATGAAAAAGAAGCTTACCAGATTAACAAGAGGTCCTCCAGAATTGCCATACTGTAAAAAGAACACATAACTGTCAGCTGAATGCATGAGACTGGATTTATGTTATGACTGAGTTGTTAGGTTACGTTGATAATAGCATCAGTCTGAATGTAGTCCATGTCGGAGTCCCGCAGCCCCAGCTCTTTGCCGTCCCTCTGTGCTGTGCTCACGATGCCGGTGGTCACTGTGTTCTGGAGGGCAAAGGGGCTGCCAATAGCCACCACAAACTCTCCAGGCCTCAGGTCAGCGCTGTGGCCCAGGAAGAGGACTGGCAGCTTGGACTGGAGTACAAGGCAGATAGATGTTAGCTAATTTTATATGGATTAATGTAATGTTACGGTGGAATTGTAGATGTCCTCAGACTTCAACCATTATTTGGTTATATAGTGACTAGCACTTATTGAGGGTTGGAATGAAAAAGTCTCTCACACTTGGACCAGAGCACGGTGGCATTGTGTCTTTAGCCAACTCGCCTATGTATGAATGTGATGATTGGTAGTGGTCATACACGTTGAAGGCAATATACTGATTGTCATATATTTTGTACAATGTGCACAACAATTTTTCTGGTTTAGTGCATTCTGTGGCACATTCCAGGCAATGGATAGCTTTTAACAATAACATCTTTATGGAGACAGGAGGTGGCAGAAAACGTACATGGCGCACCTTTAAAATGGTTTGCTATTTTTTTAACTTTACTACAGTGAAAAATGTTCAATGCTTATGAGTTGGCAACGATCACAGTTTGCATTCTGTTAGTAAAATAATCTTAATCAGCATGAGACACAATATGGACGCTGGGAGTGCCCTGACTAGAACCACATGCTTCTCCTCTGTCACTTCTTTAAGGTGGAGCAGAGATTGGACCTGTTATTCTTTTTCTCTCTCTCCTCCCTGCCCTTGTTCTGGCGCAAGTCTCCTGGTTGCACCAACACGCCAGGGTCAGTCCGGGGTTGCACTACATCCCCACCATTGTTGTCTTTAACCAACAGTGTGAAGCTGCAGCTGCGGAGAAGCCAAAGAAATGTGGTTCTCATTTGGCAGCAGTCAGGAGAAGTGACGTGCCTTTAGTCATATCTCATCTACTACATTACATTTGGCTTTGCTTTGGGGGAGTATCCCGTTCAAGCTGTTCCTTAAACGCAACAGATCTTTGTTAAGCTGGTTTTCATTGGAAATCTTTGACGGGGAAGAACGTACTAGTCAAATAAACATTCAAAATAGTAAATCATCTTAACTGTATGCAATGGACTCGAAACTTGGCTCACATTTCATTTCATGCTCCTTAATCGTACATCTAAAGTTTAAGATAGTAAATGTTATGTCTTAAAAACAAGCATTAAAATATTTCTCTGTAACTGAATCTGTTCATATCTATAATACATAAAGGAAAGCACGAAGAAAGACTTAAGGGGGCCTGTACCCAACTTTTTCCCATGTATTTGAGCAAAAATTTGTCTTGCCCCAGTACAGATATATATTGTAAAAGCAGCTTTTGAGGTCAAAATAAGTCCACTCTACATGTAATTATAAAGCATTTTCTTGTCCGGGAATCTGCAGGTGCGTGCTTAGAACGCTAGTTGACTTTAGCATTACCATGACAGCAAACTCTGCTCTGGTCTCTGAAAGTTGTGAAGTGTTTATAAACTCATTGCGGTGAATAATTTGGATTCTCGGAAAACATAAGTGAGGAGTAACTTTGGACCACTGCAAAGCAATTAAAATAAAACTAGGTCTCTTTTTCCTGTTTTTAAGTTTCCCGTTTTAAGACTGTAAAAATCAAATATAGCACCTTTAATTCATAATGAACAAATATTTTATTAAGAACGTTTCAGGTTAAGTAATTAGGCTACTTAGTCAGTCTGTTGGTTGACTGATGTGTCGGTGTCTTGTATTGTAAAAAGTGAAAATATTTGCTTATTGAATTCTGTTTTTATCCTCTTTTTTTTGCTCTTAGGCCGACATTAACATCTGTCAAAGGATTACAGATGAAAAATAACCTTCCGGGCTAATTCTAGCATATTTACAGAAATGTTCATTAATATGCACTGTCTCTGAAATGAATAAATGAATAAACCTAATTAAAGCATTAGGTTTAGGAGTTAGGGTTATGGTACTAATTAAGTAATTACTATGCCTGAAACATTCTTAAAAAAAAAAAAAGAATTATGAATTAAGTCTTTGTTCATGCTTTATTAAGGCTGTTAAAACTGTAGTTATTTTAAAGTGTTACCAATACATTCTGTTGTTGAATTTGGGATGTTTTGTGCAACTATTTGGTCCTGTTTATTTAATGCATTCCTCATTTTGTGGTGAACTTTGTTGGATTTCAAAACTATTTACTACTTTTCCTCAACACCATCTTGTTTATTAGAAGTAACTGGGTCATTGCGGTCTCTAAGGAATTTTGAGGTATAGGCACAGTCACTCACCTGAGGGTTAATTTTGATGGTAGCGATGTCTGACTTCTTGTCAATGTCTTTGATACTGGCTTCAAACACGTTCCCATTTTGCATTTGGACCTACAGGATAAAACACGTACTGTAGTCATTTGTTCATTTGCAGATCATTACATCACTTATACTTATACTGATGCAAGGATATATGTCATGATTATAGAAAATATTATGCAAGAAACCATGAGGCCAGAAAGAGATGGGCCCATGAGGCAGCCAAACTGTTGACTGTTGCCACACTTCATTACAGAGGGCGGGGATCTTGGATAATATTACACCCCAAGGAATGCTTTATACATTGAAGGCTGTTCTCCATCTTACTGTCTGGTTCTGTATTGGTTTGTTCCAATTTGAGTACTTTAAAATGCATGTTGGTATTAGGGGTATGCTAAAATATTGAAATATATATCGTGGTACTAAATTTCGTGATACAGGAACAATATTGTGGGCTGCTGTATTGTATGTATCTACATATTACCACAAGTATTTTTTGGTATATTCTTTATTATTTTATGACGGTGCTACAATTTTGTTTCTTGTTTAGAGAAAAGAAACTTGCAGAATACATTTAACATATTAATTGCTTTACTTATTTTTTTCATTGTATTTCATATAATGTTTGTGCAGGTTGTGGTTTAACAAACAAATACTATTGTTAAAATGTATTTGGTTTGTAAAAATCATGTGAAATATATTGATTATCTCATGTTTCGCAAAATTGTAATATTATCATATCCAATGGTGAGAGACCCTGTGGTGAGGATCCTAATTAATGTTTGTTTGAAGTACCTTGAGGTGTTGCTGACCGGAGACTTGGGTGTTGCTGGACACTACATGTGCATTTGTGACGATCAGACCGTTTTCAGACATCACAAACCCCGAGCCGCTGGCCAGAGGGATGGTCCGACCAAACAGAGGGTGTCTGGAAAAACAAGACAAGAAATACATCATTTGGTAACATTCTGGCTATGAAACAAAGCACAGAAACTGGAGCTGGCAGGGTTGAGACATGGTGAGCAGTGAGGTTATTGAGTGCAAAAGTTTTCCAGTGTTTCTGCAGGGTTTGATGTCCTAAATGCTGCAACATAATCCTGGAAACAATGTGCATCAAGTAAACGTTTGATAGAAATGTTTTAGTTGATAACAACTCTGGTGGAACAATCAAATTTGCCTTAAAAGAGACTGGAAAGAAATACATTAATTCGTGTACTATATGTCATGAGATATTTTTTCTGAGATGCCTCAGTCTCTGTGTGCCCATGTATCATTCCCAGACTATTGAGTAAAAATGGAAATAAAAGAGCAATTAGGTTAAATATGGCTGTATATTTACCCAATCATGCAACAAATTATTTAATATCCCAGATAAACACTTTTTAAAATAAAAATAAAAAGTTCAAGTTCATTTGTAAGCTTTACTATACCTTAGCATACATTTGTGGGCCTTAATTTTGGTATCACCAGTATTGATGAAGGGACAGGACCTACTTTAGAAAGAGCTCTATGTGCACCACAGCAGGAGCGATTTTCTCCACCACATCAGCGATGAAGTTGAACTTGTAGCGAGGACTGGCCACATGAGAGGGACCTATACTGGCAGAAAGAATAACGCATTTTAGTAACTCATAACTTCGGCTCCCAGCTGAGTGCTAAACTGCAAAAATGTCAGCCAAAGGATTTAGTGGCCCTTTCTTAGAGTCTACCCACCCTGTCGTGTAAAATGAATTAAAACACTTATGCCAAAAAGTTATTCAAAAACCATCCATCCATTACAAACTAGACAAATGGGGTCATAAAGAACATCTGAGTAAGATGGTGAAAAACTAAGTGACTTTGATGTAAATATAAAAACTAGAAATCTGTAGAGCCATCTGCCAACAATTTAAACATTAACTCCTGCATGAAAGAAGCCATAAGAAGTAACATAAGGCAGTCATAAGGTAGTCATAAAAGCACTTGCTCCATAGACTCCACAGTCCACAGAGTTGATGACCTTGATCCAAAACTTCTATTACTAGCTGCCCCATATTTAATTCAAACTCTGTTACACATATTTTAATTTATCAATTCAAATGGAAGTTATACCAGAATTATGGAAAACGGGACATGTTTTGCCTTTACATAAAGATGGGACAAATAAAAATATAAATAATTTCCGGCCAATATCAAAATTTCTTTGTCTTGCAAAAATTTTAGAAAAGTTAGTTGAAAATCAAGTTCCAATTTATTTAAATAAATGCTCCATTTTGAAGTCTTATCAATGGGGTTTCAGAAAAGGGCATAGTACTGTCACTGCAACCACAAAAGTTTTAAATGACATTTTCACAACCCTTGATGACACACAAGATTGTGTAGCACTGTTTATTGACTAAATCACCTGAAACATATTGGATTTGACAATGCTGCATGTAATTGATTCCAAAATTATCTTTCAAACGGAACCCAGGCAGTAGTAGCCAATGCCCTCTGCTGATGAGGCAATTTTAAAACTGTAGCAAGATTTTAATGAAATCCAAAATTCTGTAAAAAAATTATCATTGAATGCAAATAAAACGAAGTATATGAATGTTTCTAAAAAAACATTTAAGTGATGTACAGGCTACATCTTTGAGATCTGTGAGTCACCACCTATAAATATCTTAGGTTTTGGCTTGACAAAACGTATCCTTTAAAATATACAACATACAACAGTTTACAATCAAAATTATCATTTTATTATAGAAACAAATCTTATATCCTGTTGAATTACAGAAAAGAAATTATTCAAGCAACTTTTCTTTCTGTACTAGATTATGAAGATATAATATGCATGCAGACTTCAGCCTCTACTTTGAAACCTTTAGATCCACTCTATCACTTAGCCCTTCGTTTCATGACAGGTGATGAAGTTAAAACCTATCACTGTACACTCTGTGAAAAAGAACTTTGATATGGGAACATTTAATACAAGATCTCATGATTGTCTGCATCTGAAAATTTACTGCATTAGAACTGAAATGGGAAAAAAGCTTTCAGTTATTTTGCTTCCAAAAAATGGAATACATTTCAAGGACATGCAAAACTGGATACATTGGTGCCAGTAATGAATTTTAATAATCTGGTGAAAAACATTTATAATCACACCTCTACCTGTTTCTATTGTTTTTTTGTGTATTGTTTGTTTTTATTTGTATTTTTTTTTAGCAGGGCACTAATGAAAAGGAGAGTCTGGTACTCTTATTGGGCTCTCCCTGTATAAATAAAGGTAAATGAAAATAAGGTAGCCATACGTTGGCATAAAAATTAAGATGCAATATGTTCCCGGCGAGTTCCCAGCTAAATTTACGTGACCTATGAGGTCATGCTACAACGAATGATAATTCATTTATCTGTCCATTCCTGTCCATTTTATTTCAATCATTGTCGCTCAGTCTGTGGCTGTATAACGGATGGTATAAATAATTGGCAACATATGTTGTGTGTCTAACATGCAGATGGTGCATATTGTAACTTCTGCAAGTCCATAACTGATACTTTCCATAAAACATTAAGGGAGCTAATACGGATCCCTGTGGCATCCCATACAGATTTTGAAATACTTCGTACACATCTGTCGTAATCATAAACATTATACTTAAAGAAGAAGGTTGGGTCTGAAATATGGCATCCAAAACTGAAAAATGCATTGCACTTGTAAAGCCTGTAATAATGCCTTTCATGTCATCTCTGAAGCTGCTCCTCTCGGTGCTTAGCCAAGTTTCTTGAGGAAAATGTGGTTTGATATTTTAGTCTAAAAGTTTCTCAAACAGCAGGCAAAGTGCAACTGAGTACAGAGGCCAGTGGGTCCTGCTGATACTTTGTCCTCAGAAAGTCAAACCCTCAGGGATACAATAATGTTAGCTTTAGCTGGAAAAAGTCATTGGTTTTGGTATGGTGTAGTGTCAGTGCTGTTTGGGACAAAGCACTGCATGATACTGAATAGGGTTCCAGCCCACAAACCCTTACTGAAGGGCAATCACTGTGCCAGTTGTATTAGCCATGAAATATTTACTTCCTTTATTGTAATTTGAGGATTTAAAACAATTCCCACAACCCAATGTCAATTTACTATTTTAGTATAGGGTTGAACAAGTATCATATAGATAATGAAAAGAAATAGGGCAGGATTGTATGTTTGCTGAATAGTTTTAGAATGATATTGATCTATATCAGAACTTTTATGAGACCACATGGTAGAATTAAAGGAACTACTATTATTTTGAGGTTGAACATTACATTGTAAAAGTATTGTTTTTATTATCACTGTGGAATTGAAATTGGTATCTTTTTTCTTGTAGATCTGTAAAACATCTGTGAATATATTTCACATTGATGCTGTAGATTTCTGATTAGATGGAGCAGTTTGATAGATAGCACAGACTGCTATACACTGGCTGCTAAACCCATCATCTCTCTCATCTCCACATGTCTTTACATACACAGTGATTCCTATCTGCAGAGGAAACAGGAAGTCCCAGCAGCCCGAGCTATTTATGGTTTGAACAAAACCTATTTATTTTGCTTAGGCTCCAGTGATGGTGGCTGGCACACATGCAGTTAGTCAGTAGAGCATTACCTACTCAAGGGTGGGGCCAGTTTAAAAATACATGGCAGACTGACCCACAAATGCCTCCTCCCAAATTTGTTGTGGCAAATCATCCGTCATGTCCACTGAGATTGCAACTTCTGCATAAACACGGTGCCACTTGTGCACATGCAGTGGAAGGTTAAGAAGATAAAGGGTTCAAAACCAAGAAGATGGTGCTGTCAAAATACTAACACATCTTATTTTTTTGCTGTTAATTGTATTGAAACTAGGAAAAACAGACCTTCACCAAGTGTAAAATGTCTCTATCCTGCAGTGGTAGATAATACAGTAGTGTGTACTTTTGGGATCTGGATCTTCTATACTATAGTTCAAGGGCTAATGGCAAGTGATATTAATTGCTTTAGAACTTCTTAAACAGTGTATAAGATAATGATAATGAATGTAGGAGTGAGTTTTATGGTGGTGGTCAAACAGTCCATTGGAGCAGATTGGTAATCACATTTCAGTCAGTCTGTCCCATGGCAGCTGTGACTATAGATTGTACCTTACTATCCAGTGTGGGAAATGAATGAATAATGGCCTACTGTAGCAATTTCGACATTTAACGAAATATGTGTAATATGGGTATAACAAGAAGTAGCTATTTGTTGTATTGTGTCGCTCAATGAAACTACCCTTTAGTTAAGTTATTTTTATACTTTTTCTTCACTGTAGCCTGATCGCTGTGTCTCCAAGGAATATCCCAGATTGCAGGAAGTAATTTGTTAAAGTTTCAACAGCCACTTCTTTTCTCCAGGTGACCCTACGACCTTTTCATGCTAATACTTACTTACATTAGCACAATTTTATCTGTTATTACTGCATTAGCCCACTGTATAGTTAGACAGTTAGCCTACTTCTTCTCTACTGCTGAGTCCCAGTGAACCGCGGCATGCACTGGAATGACCCTCTCTCAGCTGCAGTCTGGATAAACACTTCTAAACTCTAAACTGTTCCACTTTTACAGACGCCAGTAAAGTCCATGCCACACAGACAAGCCAAACACAGGTAATGTTTTGGAGCGGGAACCTGTTATTTCTAATGGACGGAAAGTGTGCTCTGTAAACAAGACAAGAGCTACTGTTTTGAAACAGGGAAATTACAACTTTGGTCTTTTTTCATAAATGTAAGAGGCTCAATTCACAAATTTATGCATTTGGGTTACATTCAAATGCACCGATACATTACACACCTGTCTTTCTTCAGACGTATATGTTTTCAAATATCCTCCTCAAAATGGCTATTATACAAAACATTCACCCCACAAAGTTCACAATCTGTGTGCATTATTAAATATAACTTGATTTAGCTCTTTGAAGAAAATTCAAACTATGATGAAAATATGTGTGAATTGGCAAGGGCCTAGCATCCTCACCCAGGATTTTGGGTTTAAGCCAGGTACTTCTTCCATTGCAGTCTTTTGTACTTTGTGTTTTGTCTGCAACTGTTAGACAGGAAACAAGCATAATGTCTGCTTAAGTCACCCTTTTACAACAGCTGTGCCCAAATTTATAAACAGTGCCCAGACACATCTTTTGAAACAAGTCAGAATTTATTTATAGCTAGAGCAGGTTATTGTGCATGGAGCTTGGCCATGATTGTTCTTACAAATGACAGAAGATGACTCATTCTTCTTGCCACTTGCCCTTTGACCCCTTGTATTTGTGACCCATTCTTGCCCTCACTGCTACATCACTTAAATCTCCAGCTGCCTTTGAACAGATCTGCTCTGCTCCTTTTCTTTAAACACTGTTCGGTTTAAGAGCTGGGCTTTTGAACCCTTCACCAAACAACAGTCCTGTAAAGTGGAGCAGGTGCAGATATCAGAGCTTTACTAGGATTCACATAACGAGGTGCTACCGCTGGTAAGGAGTTTACTGGACACCTGCTAGTACAGTAGAGGCTAATGTTTACAAGCCAGAAGTGTCACCTTTGATGCTATGAAAGAGTGGGTTGTAACATCTCAGAGCTGTGCCCCTGCAGGTGTTCAGTCTCCAAACTATTCATCAATGACTACTATGGGTTAACCAATTAAAAGTGAAACTGTACAGCAGGTTTCAAGATTCCAAACTTTAATTAGAACTGTCAAAACTGAGCACAGTGCTAATTAAATCTTTAATAATTCTTTATAATATTGAGCATCGACTGTGAAATATTCTGATGAAAGATCTCTTGGCAACTGCAGAGGGGGCTGGAATGGCTCATAAACCACCCATGACCCAGTGACACACAAAACTCTACCCAAAGAAACGTTCAAACGGTCTTATAATGACCTGGGTGCCTGCTTTGTCAGTCAGTAGCCAAGAGTAGTTAGACTTTTCTAAAGTGTGCAGCTCGTACCTGTAGCAGAGTCACACGGCCCCTTCTGCACCAGGCTGATGGACAGCAGACCCTGCTGTAGCGCTGTTCTGCTCGCCGCCTTCAGCTGGCACACGTTCCCGTACGTCTTGCCGTCGCTGCCGCACACCTCGTAGTTGAGCTTGCACTGACAGACGCCCTTGGAGAGGCGCTTTCCGGCCGGGTGCTTGCACTCGAGCCCCTCACCACACGGCAGGTCGTCTTTGCGCCCGCACGGCTCCCCCTCCGCCAGTGCGCACACCAGGCAGCAGTTACAGCGGTCAGGCACGTACCCTCCAGGGCAGCTGGGGCTCGGGCAGCTGCTCACGTCACAGCGCGCGGGACACTTGGCTTTGGGGTCCGCATTGGCACCGTTTTTGAGGTAAAGAAAGACAGCGAACACAAATAAATGCATTTTGGAAGAGGAACTCCACGGACAGACCACGCAGCGCATCATAGACCCAGTTCTGTTGCGCTCATCACCGCGCGTAAACTGGAACAAAATAGCATCAAGTAACTGGAATCCCTGAGATAAACCTGGAGCATGCAGTAAATGTACAACTAGGCTAGAAGACGTGCGTAAAAGTCCTAAAACATGAAGCTCATACAGGCCAGTGTCCAGTGCGGAAAGCCTGTCGCCCTAAGCCGGTCTGCAGCTGAAGAGGAGAGCACTCGGGTCCTGCTCTGGAGCTGGAGGCGGGCCGCTGTTACCGAGTCTGACCTCACGCTTTATCACAGCGAGTCACGTGACTCTTAAACACAGCCAGATCCACACCAAACTGTAAACACAGCTTACCTCTGTACATTTACTGAGCTTGCACTGCGTCTTTAACCTGCATTTCTTCCATTGTTTTGATTAATTCCCAGTGCCATGATAACGTTATTTGGATGTAACCAGGCTGTATGCAAATGTTGACACCAGTGTCCTTTTTCTCTTGATCCAGAAGAATTAAAGACTGCACGTGCGTTTCAGAGTTTATTCAGTGACGTCACAGGTCAGAACATGAGCACCAATAGGAGAATTATTATATATCATATGGAATTTATCAGTTGATAACCCCAACCTTAGTGCCAGGATATTACTGTAGCTACATTACTTTGAATTACTATATTGTAACTGTATTTCTAATATATTTTATCATTGTTGCACCATCTTTAAGTGCATGTATTTGGTCCGAGCCTATGTGAATCTGATGAGATCATACAGCCAATAACTTGTGAAGGGCTGGGCATAAGACAAATGAATGATATCTATTTTGTGCATCTCTGGACTGTTGCTGCAACTGAACCCATGTGGTTCCCCTACATAAATATCTTGCACCTGTGAGAGGAAATACTTAGTCCAGAGCCTTAAGAAAGGAACTGTCCATCTGAATGTGCTCAAATAAACCTGGAACATTTGGACAGAGACTGAGAGTGGAAACATGCCCACAGTATGGCTCATAAAGCAGAGATGGGTGTGAGTGTTTTGATGTGGCCGACACATGTGGACTTCAACTAGACCAAACTGTCCAAAAGATAAACCTTTGTTCTGCAGACACCGGCGAGACACAGGATACAAATCAAAATAAAGCATTTACAAAAATTCTGATGCCAAGCTTATTTAAGGGGGATCTATCAGCAACAGCTTTGTGGCTACAGTACAAATGCAGTTAGGCAGTACATTTAGTAAAGGTTTGGCAGCAATGTTGTTCTTTATTATAATTCACTCAGCATCCCAGTTGCAGATGACATGTTGGTGTAGTTATACCTCGAGGAAATGCCCATCTTAAAATAATTTTACTACACTGTTTAGTGTGAAGCTTTAGGATTCCATATCTCAAGCAGAACAACAGTGTGCAGCAGTGCACAGGTCATGCACAGTTTGTTTTTGCTTCTCTCCCAAACATGAAGTCATCCGTTCTTTGCAGCAGACCAGGAACATGTAAGGGCAGTTGGAGACAGGCAGACCATGCCCTCACACACTTACCACAGCTGGACTGTAGTTTATATTAGTTCTCTCAAAGCAAAACTAATAGGCAAAAAAACAAGATAGCCACTGTGTTTTACAACAGGACACTGATGGATTTTGTGCACCATGGAAACAGTAAACTCCACACACAACTCCTCCAGCTGACATCAGCACAAAACTGCCTGTGCACTTCAACTAAAGTAGCAATTCCTTCTTCTGATAAATGGGAAACAAAAAACAACAAATTACTATTCAGTGTATAAAAGGCAGGCAATGACACCAATGTATTTAATATACGTGTATTTGTTTTTGTCACATGTATAGTGCAGGCCTGCCAGTTCTCCAATTCCACTGAGGTCTATTAACATTACGAGCAAACTTTGCTTTACTGATGGTTGGAAATGAAAAACAAGTGGAGCTGTAAAAAGTATCATTTTCTTGAGTTCAACATGAGCTCATGTTGGAAATATGCTCTTTTTTGTGCTTTCTGACTGCACTGTGGACGGACAGTGAGGCCCCTCCCAGCACCCATGGGACCCAGATGTTGGGATCGAGGAGAGGGGAGAGCACGGTCGGATGGAGGTGTGTTTGGGGCGACCGGCCGACACGTGTTGCCCACATAGGTTACTCAGACATGGGTGTGTTGCTTTGACAAGGGGCCTGGAGCTCTCCGCTACATACACTATTGCTCTAGCTAATAGAAGGTATGGCCAGTACTTACCAGGCAGCGGTGCAAAAGGGTGGATTGCAGCCTCAGTTAAAAATGTTTATACCCTCATTTCAGGCGCCTAAAATCACCCTTTTGAAACTCGAGTGCACCCTCAGTTTGGTTTGCCAGGCCTGGTACTTACAGAAAGTTTATGTAGCAGTTACTATGTTTCTTGTTTCCTTTGAATGACAAAAGTTGTTTTGGCAAGTAGATGAGTGAAAAGTCTAAAGAACTATGCAAAACCCCTTTAGTGTAAAATATTTAGAAAATAAGTAAGAAGGAAAATGCTTAATACACAGAAAAAATGTTAATGTTGCCATCTGTTGGTTGTGTTGGGAACATCCACCCAGAGTTGCTGTTAGCCTCAAAAGTTCCACAGTATGGCATTAAAGGCACCACCAGGCCAGGCCCAATCACACTAAGAATACATGTTTTTTCAAGTTGTTTTTAATTAAACACTTTTATTTGAATAAATTTAAGTCAGCAAAATGTAAAACCATATTGTGAAACATTCCAGGATAAGCAATAACATCTCTATAGAAACAAGCACCCACCAGAAATGTTAAATAGTGCAGGTCAATGAACACAACAACTTTGGGTCAAAATTATTACCAACAATAATAACGTTGTACTTGGGTGTAAAAAAAATATAATAAAGGTGTAGGTGGTATAACTTGCACTATTTTTTGTTTTGCCTCAGCAGCTACATTGACAATTGGAATAGTAATGTTTAAAGGCCTACACAGTACCACCGTGAGTCACATGATGGCAGCGAATGTGGAAAAATGTCCAGCAGAGAGACGCACGGTTCAGAGCAGCTCTATGCTCCTGTTATTTCAGCAAATTTAGCATTTACATCCTCTCTTGGGAATATTCGGACATCTGCACCTGTCATTCCTCCACAAGGCCTTTATATACTCTACTCTCTACTGCCTGCAATATATGCTGCCTACAAAAACAGATCATGCAACATTTGCTGGTAGGATATGCTCCCACTATTACTATTGCAGTATAACTGTAAAACTATAACAGATGACATGTTAAAATGAATGGGCAAGATCGAGTAAGGGATTTGTCTGTTAGATAATCAGGATCACTTTTGGGTTATTTTGTGACCAGATATGAATTTCTACTGACAACGTTGAAAGCAAAAGGCCATATAAAAGTCATAGGCCAAGCAATAAAAATGTAATGGTTAATAACTAAAAACAACGTGAAGCTTATTTATTATATAAAATTAAAAAAAAATATAGCACTATACAGTAGCCTAATATATAATTATATTCATATTTTTATTATAGTTTATTTAGGCCATGTTGATTCTCAATCAACAAAGAAATGCAATCATACTTTGTGCATGTGTAAATCATCCTCACCAATCATTACAAAAAATCTAATTAATAAAATATATTCAAATAAATCACATATTTTAAACAAAGAGAATGAAATGTATAAAATATCAGTCATTCAGCTAATCCTTGTTCGACACAAATCATATCAGCCAAGAATGAAATTCTCAATAATGGAACTACAAGAGTTTCAGAATGATAAAAAATGAAGACCACTGCCATAGCGATTAACAGAAAAAAATGAGATCTTGTGAAAGGGAAAAAGCCCAGTAGTCAAGAGTCTAATCAAGTCCGTTTCGTTTAGCCTGTGTTTTTGTACTGTACTGCTCAGGTGATATGTTGACTCTCTTGATGTTGAGCTCTGCAGCCAGCCCTCTGGCCCTCTGGTAGAAGAACAAGGAGCGCTCTCGGTCCATCAGGAAGTTGTGGTAGATGGTGGCCAGCCGCGTACACAGCTGCAGCTGCGACTTCTTATTACCCAGGTCGAGAGCAGCAGCTAGAGCTAAGTGGTAGTAACCCGCAGCATCAAATGGATCCTAGAGAGATAGCACAGTGTTTGTACTAAAAATGTAGAGAAGAAAATATTGCATTGTACTCTTAGTAATGCAGTATAACTATTCAGCTTTAGATTTTAGAATTTATTGGATAAAACAAATTAGGCTGATGAGTAAATTTAGTATTTCCTACCTTTTGGAACAAGGTTGGAAATACTAAATTTACCTTGTCATCTTTCTGTCAATATCAGCCAATCGCAGCCAACCTTATTGGCCTCTCAACAAATCACTTCTCAAGCTATATACATACTGTCTCCTCTATTACATGTGGAGTAGAGGAAAAATAATACCACTACTACACCTTGACTTCATTGAATATAATGTCCCCGAGTGTCTGGTAGACTCGGACATAGTACAGGGTCTCTTCGTCAAACTGCAGGGGGCTGGGGCACAGGGCAAGGGTCTTCAGGTAGAAGTGCTCTGCCAGCTCAGACTGCTGCAGACTGTGGTACAGAGCAGCTAGGCGATGGTAGGCCACACGCTCACTCAGACGCTCACCTCAACACAAAACACATCAGACTATTAGGTACTTCTGACATATATTTGACAGAAATGCACAACAAGACAACTTAAAACTGTCAAATGTGTTTATGACAGAAAATCATGTTAAAATGACTTAAATCCTACTTTCCTCATCAAAAACATACCTGTTTTTGTGTTTTATTTGAGCATGTTTGAATAACCCTGCATATTTAGACAACCTTCTACCCTCTACTGGACTTTTTACAACTGAAATCCACCAAGGCATAGGTGACCAAAAGTAAGAAAGTCATCAATGCATAATATACCAAATCAATTAATTCTTTTTAAATAGATGACAGGCAAAAATGTAATTTTATCTTCACCATGGCCACATAAGGCCACTATGTTAGCAAAGAGGGTAAAAGCATGTATATTAGAACTAGAATGTATTTATCACATGTCTAGGTTGTTCAAAATATTTCTATGACTGTGATAAAAGAATCACAGTCATAGAATTATTTCTACGGTGAAGATCTTTGCCCTTGTCAGATAAAATAATACAGTTGAATACATGAGTGCCCTTACCTAATGAAATACTTATGTCCAGTGCAGTTTGAGCATACTCCACAGCGTCCCCATGCATCTTCAGATTTAGCATTACCTCTGTTAGCTTATTACACAGCCTCAACCTGGTGTGGACACTGTTAGTCTTTGTCGCAATAGGCAGAGCACGGTCCTGTCAGACAAACATAAACATTTCGTAGAATACTCATTTAGTGACAGTTGAATTAAAGGTGTGGAATGATGATGTGGAAACTTCCAGGTAAAAATATCCCTATGAAGAGAAACAGGTGGCCAACTCTCCACCAGAAAAGTTACATACTGCTCCTTTAAGTATATAAAATTGTGAATACCCTATAGAAAGTGATAGCCTTGTCTCTGTCCTGCTCACTGTTGAAGAAAATATCTCCAGCAGTTTCGAGGAGACGGAGGATGGACTTGGTGTCTCCGGTGCTCAGAGCCACTTCTTGGGCTGCCTGTCATTCACAAACATAGGTATAAATTTGCTTACTAACTACACCTTCATTGCTCTGGGATCCGACCTCGGACCTGTATGTAGAGGTCCACCAGTTCAGTCTGACCCAGCAGGTGGTAGATCTTTCCAGCTTGGAGCCATCCATAAGCCTCCTTCTCCTTTAAACCCAGGTCAATAAACATGCCCAGGCTACTTTTGGTGTAGTCTAGAGCTGCCTGGTAAGCCCTGGAAGATATTCAGTGACCAATAAATCATAACATATCAAAGGAGACATAGTATGTTTTTTCACATACTTAGTTTTGAGCTATAACAGTGTAGATCAACATCTTACTTTTTATTCATTCTAAACCACAATATTGAGCTAAATCGGTTTAATAATAGAAATCTGACCATAGATTTCCTATTCAAATCTGCAGAACTGAGAGGTCCCGTCTTTTCATAGTGGCATGTCACTGTAGCAATCAGCAGATGGTGAATACGTGATATTTTAGAACCCTACATATACCACTGAAAGTCATTATTAGTAAAATCATTGCAACTAAGTGCAGGAAAGTGGGTGGGGATATGGGGTAGGTGAAAACAAGGATTTTCTGAGTACTCAAGCCTCTAATGCAAGACAATACAGGATTACTCAAAAATGCCTGAATCAAAATGCAACTTTGAGTGAGCTTATGATGAGGGAACACTGTTATAACATGAAAACATCTTGTTAAGGTTGAGTTCACTTAAGAATCAAGAGTTTAGTCAAAGTTTGGTCATACTTGTACGTGCCGAGGCTTAAGTAAAGCTGGCTGAGGGTCTCCATGGCGTTGGCGGTCTGGGGCCTGTCCTCTGTCCTCTGCAGCAGCTGGAGGTAGTGCAGGCTGTAGACAATGCACTGAGCCTGGTCTGGACTCTCCGAGCTGTACAGGCCACACAGTTGAGAGGTCACCCGAAGCTCACCTGAAATCAATCATGTTTATATGTAGCTAAGGACATAAGAATACTGGTATTAAAAGTACAGCTGAGCGATAATGACAAAAAGGATTATGTCAACTTTTTTGTATTATACCAATGACAATATTCAGGCAATCCATCAGGTTGAAAGTGTATGAATATATTAATATTGTATACCTTTGTTTGGAAGATTACACTGTAGGCTTCTATTATGTTATTATTGTTATTTTTTAATCAGCTCTTCTTGCTGCCTTTCTTTGTAGTTTTTTATTATAGTTGAACATAAAAATTTCTCCAAAACAACAGCTGGTGTACTATGTATTTTTCATCTCACATCTCTAATTAAACTGTTCAATACATTTCAAAATAGATATAAGCTTGTTGAAATGTGCTGTTTTGTTTCAGCAAAATGTAAACAATTTTAATTTCATTTTGTTACAGCAAAACAAATGCTTTAAAAACAGTTATCTTTCTCAAGCCAAACATAACAACATATTGGACTCACAGTCTAAAAGTTTTGCACTGATCGATAGAAGCAGGGCCCACTCGTAGCATCCTTTCCCATAATGCATCTGTCCTTGCTTCACGTAGAGCTTCCCCAGCTCCAGCAGAACTGTGACGAAGCTCTCCTCATGTCCGTCTCTGTCCAGCTCAGAGAAGATCTGCAGAGCCTCCGTCAGGTGGCTCTGGGCCAGACCTGCGAATCCGGCTTTCAGACACAGGAGTCCTTACAGAAGAGACAAGCCACACTAGTAAGTACTACTGAAATAGCAAATGTTTAATACTACTGCATCACTACTTCTGTGTTTTCCAACTAGATAAATGCATTTTTTCTGCCTCCTCTACCTGCTTGTCTCCATGGAGATGTTATTACTTTGTCTGAGATGTTCCACAATATGGCATTGGACTTATCCATCTTGCATTTATTCAATTACATGTGTTTTTAATGCAAGTAAAATATATTGGAAAAATAAAATTTCTTAATTTGAGGATTTGCGCTTTCTTAATCTGTGGAATAATTACATCTCCATGGGACAAGCAGCTAGCAGACTGCCCCTTTAATTTTATAAAATCTCTCTCTCTGACTTCTTTCAAGAATCAAGAAGTGAGCTAAAGCTAGAAGATACACAATTTAAATCATAGGCAAAAACATTATATTGTTACCTAGGTTAGCTTGAGCCACTGCCCAGTTTGGGAGATCTTCATACTCCTGGCAGATGTCTATAGCAGCCTGGTAATTCTCTACTGCCCTCCGAAGGTCACCCATGGAACAGAAAGCAATGCCACACAGATTTAACACTTCACCTGCCAAAACATGAAGAGAGAGCCATCAATAACAAGCCTAAACATTAAGCTCTTGGTGAGACACATTGTGTACTTATGTGAGATTGGTATATTACAAATATAAAGGTATAAATAGAGGTGATTTTGGTGATAAAAATCCACTTGCCTTCTTGTGGAGAGGTGCAGTGCTCCGGCATGGTAGCCAGAACTAATTCCAGAATATCCAATGCAACATCAGGTTGACGTTTTTCAATATGGAGCCACGCCAGCCAGATGAGGGCGCTGTTCATTTGCGGCATGGGGAGTGAATGTGATGAGGGACTGGTTTCTAGAAGTTCATGCATATATTGAATAGCTTGGTCTAACATTTGATGCTTGCTAAACATCTCGCTCAAGCAAACAGTGAGATGATGCCTTAACACGTGGTGTTGGCCATTTTGTTTTTCCTGGAGCTTGGTCAAGGATAGCACCTCGTGTAAGTAAGGAGCAAGATGACAGGGCAAAGATGGTTCCTGTTGTGGTGCAAAATGATTTATAAGTTGTACAATACAACTAAGACTGTCTGTAATTGTTGTTGAAGGGTCTAGGGAGGTTCTCCGGAAAGAGCAAGAGCTGAGGTTAGCCAGTTCAAGTTCATTGTACAGTCCTCCTAATGTCAAATAGCCACCACTTGGAGAGATGCTACAAATTGGTGTATCCTCACAGGAAAGGACAAGCAGTCTTTCAATATAAGGAATAACTTTATCTTTTTCCTTATGCATCCAATAATGTTTAGCCAACAGATAGTTAGCTCGTGCCTCTGCTTGTTTGTTATTTGACAGAATGGCTTTTTTCAAGATTTGTTTCAAAATGGAGTCTTCCTCTACAATTTCCAGACAAAATGGAAAACCCATTAGCAGGGCAACAAGCCTTTCTGTCATTGGGAAAAAACTGTCTGTGTTTTTCTGTAAAAGATAGATGCTGGCAAGGTTGTAGTAAATGTTAGTTAGCAATCTGAAATCAGTGAATACCTCTCGAGGGAGGCTCAGAGCTTCTTCAAAGTAGACCCGCGCCTGGCTAAATTTGGAGCGACCAACACAAAGTTTGCCTAAAAGGAAACAAATCCTAGTTTGCGACCAAAAAAGGCGCTTCTTCCTGGCGGTTTCCCTAGCAACACTCAAAAAGGTTGTTAGTTGGTCTTCATCAGAGTGGCCTGTGAAAGTGATAGAACACAGTTGGTCAGGCGTGAGGCGATAAAGAGCGCCGTACTCCAGACTGTAGTTTGGGTTTTCTAGAAATGTAAACAGTGGCATGAAGTCCTCTGTGTGGTTCTTTCCTTCCACTATATGGGGAACAAAGAAACGTGGGCAAGATGCATTTGGAGTCTCTGACGGAGAAGCAGGATCAGTTGGACTGGGTTTTTCTTCAGAGCTTAGAGAGAATGTTGGCTCTGGAGAAAGAACTCTTTCGATGTGCAGCTTTAATTCTTCGTGCTCCGCATCCTCTGTCTTCACACAGTTGGCTAAAGAACAGAATAAATTACACACAAACATGTATACTTGATTATGTAAAAATGATTAGATGAAATACTCACTTTTCTTTCGTTGGTCTTCATTGGGCATCTTATCTGCATGAGGTCATCAGAACAAATGTATTAGCATCATTTTTTTTATAGCTGAAAATATGCTTGGTCATATGTATTGGGTTTTGTGTATGTACCTATAAGTACCAGTTTACAGGGTGTGTAAGAGGTGTGTCATACCAAGTTTATAAGACTGGCTGAGACTGTGTTTTTTCTTCAATAAGTCCAATGTTTCTTCTATAACTTTGTCCTCTTGTAACCCAAAAAACACCCTGTCTTCTCCATCTAGAAAGACATCCTCCGAGCTGCACGACAATACTACAACTTTAAAATGTATCAACATGGCAAATAAAAAGCAGAGCTGATGCACCTACTTGTAGGTATCCTCAGGTCTGACCATGTTGGTCTTCACCAGACCCACTTCTCCTGTGCTCTCTTTCCTCCCAATGAACCAATCAAAACAGGACACAAGGAGTCCCATGATGATGATGCGATCATTAGGTGCGATGCTCAGCTCGTCTGGCCCATCTGCGTCATACTCCTCTGTGGCCAGACAGGAACCACGGGCTAAATAACGAAAAGGACAATCATTTACCTTATTGTTCAGTTATTTTTGTCTGTGTTCTGGCAATTAATTATTAAAGTAATTACTTTTCCTGAACTCACCAAACTGCAAAGGGAAGTTGCATGAGGGTTTCCCATCACCAACTAAAATGCTTTCTGGACAGGATTTCAAAAAACATCTAAAACAAAAGTCATTACAAAGGTCATACTTTATTTGCCGCTATGCCATGATACTGAATGCATCTAATGGGTTGGATGATATAGGGCTCATAGGGGTGAAGAATGTTAAAGTGAAGAGATACCCACTGGTTGAAGGCCAGGACAGGCTCCAGAGAGGGTTTAGGGGCAGTGCCTCGAGCTCCATCTGCCAGGCAGCGCACACTCCACCCTGAGCCCAGGAAGGGGGGCTCGAACTGGGCTATGTCCCCCTGCTCCAGGTACAGGTCTCCTCCAGAGGTGGAACTGTCAAACATCTGGTTAGTGCTGCAGCTAGCAAAAAATGAGCCTGGGGAGAAAGGGGAAACAGGCATCATGTTTTTACTCAGAAATAGATGTCAATGTTTGTTTAAATGCTATACACAAATACAAACATTTAGGTTACATACCCTCCTGCATGAGGATGCATTTGTAAATCAGGTTTAAAGTGTCTTGTTGAAATGTAACTTCAACAGACACATCCTCCTCCACAGACTGCAGCCAAAGCTTTGGGTCAAACAGCACATTTTCTAGACAATGACCCAAGAAACCTGAGATCAAAAAGAACTTGAGTGGAATGACAAAGCAACTGTAGGTTATGACAAAGAGGGTGATGGATTCAGGACATTGATTGATTTTTTTTTAAGACTGGCATTGAACAAATGATCAATTATTATTCATTAAACACATGAAGTCCCGCTTTATCTGCCATGGACCCTTCTGTTACAGTTCACACAGACCATGTTTCTGCTCACATACTTTGGATGAACATACCTATGGTGTAATACGTGCTGAATTTCCATATTTCCTCGAATGTTTTAAAGGTTACAAAAATAACCTTGTCTTCAGGGCTGATGGAGAGCAGATGGGCCGACAGCTCCTGCCGACACACATGTGGGTGAGACCCTGATACCTACCACATGTACACTATATCTATATATGTACATGCTGTGATATGTGTACACAGTATATGTGTTATATCTGTATACAGGCTCTACCATGAACAGAGCTGTGACCTCTCCATTGTGTGCCTGCAGTACTCGTAGTTTCCCCCTCAGCATTTCCTGTAGCTCCTCTTCAGC
>KN486515.1:0-23223 GCA_000787095.1 Periophthalmodon schlosseri
ACACACACACACATTATATATAATATAATAGAACATTATATGTGTTCACAACAAAAAGACATGTGTTTCATTTGAAATGCAAGTAGAAGATTAAGTATGTAAAAGTTACAGAAAGTTGAAATAAACAAAAAGTAAACAAAATTACAAAAGAAAGACACAGCTTTACAGCCAACACTGACCTATTCTCTATTTCTTTTTATTATTTATATCACAAAATAACTTTTTAAGGCTTTAAAATATTTTGTAGAGTGTAATAGATTCTAGGACAGAAACAACTGACCAGGTAAATCAATTACAGCCTTGCATAGTCCCAAATTAAAGATATAGAGACCTCATGTACTCATCAGCATTCATCATTGCCAGTTAATTTAGGTCAGACTTACGGTTTTCATGTCTTTACAAAGTGTGTATTAAGAATTACATTTGCATACAAAGTGTTGACATGTAAAGGTGCTGCCTCTACTTAAGGATCTTGAAATACCCCTCAGCATGTGGGTTACAAGTGTCTCTGCTTTCGTTTTCACATACTGATGTTTCCATGGTGTAATGCAGCGGTGCCCAAACTCTTTCCACCAAGGGCCATATCTTGAAAAATATTCGACACGGAGGGCCACAGACCAGTGGTCAGTACAGTGGATAATTCAGATGGGTGCATTTAACATAGTTTTGACATCATACTTTAAATAAGGCTTGAAACATTAATTTTAAGTCTGTATGACAATGCAATGTGATGTTATTTAGGTTATAGTGGTAGGATTACTCAAATTTGCCGTAAAAAGTACTGATTATGATCAATTGGGCCAGTTCAACTGATGACCTGAGGGCCAATAAAAATTTGTCTGAGGGCCGCATTTGGCCCCCGGGCCATAGTTGGGACACCCCTGGTGTAATGGTTAGCACTCTGGACTCTGAATCCAGCGATCCAAGTTCAAAGCTCAGTGGGATCTGTCTATTTTTCTATTACAGTAATAAAACCTGTTTGCAATAAACATTCAGATTATAAAACAGTTGATCTGTTTTTAAATGACTTATTATTACTAATGTAGTAATAATTTCTTATTGGTAAAAGTTGTTGGTAAATTATAGCAAAAGACGAAGCTATGGATCAGACCTGGACGACTGAGGGATTACACAGATGTTGGTAAATGATAATAAACGGTGATGTTGTAAAAAGTCAAACATTGGGGTTTCTCATATTTGAGTGTTAAGGCACTTAATCCAATAATTTTGCTTCTCTTAACCATTGCAGTCCTTCTTGCTTGTTGAGGCAACTTAAACTTACATGATGAGTCACAATACTCAGTATTGTGCCTTATCCATCTTTATCTTTATCCATCAAACCTGGCTGTTTTTCTGTATGAAAAATAAGCCAATGCCCCACCAATGTCCTTATGACTATGTGCATCAGTCACCACCACTGTCATTATCATTTTGTTCAGTATTGTTTACCTTGATCTGTTGTCTGCGTAGCATAGCTAGCTCCCTCATGTCTCTGAATGGCTGCAGGAGGTACTGGTACAGCTGAGTGGAGGCCTCCAGTAAAACCCCGAACGCCTGGTCCTCCTGCTCATACAAGTCCAGCAGATCCACCATGCTGTCAGTGCTCCCATGCCTCTCCAACAGCTGCAGTACAAACAGAAAGCACATCGTTATCGCTATCACACATTTCATTTATTCATCTACTTATTTCATTTTGTTCGGTCTACAATCAGTGATGGTGGTAGAAACAAGAGTCATCTCACAATGATTAATTCAAGTAGTCCCTGAGGAGAACGATAAAGTCCTTTATGCTGCTCAAAAACGATCAATATATTTTATAGTTGCACAATTCATTGTGCCAAGAAAGAGCAGTTCTGCGCGTTAATTTAGCCCTCAAACAGACAGATTTAATCAATAGAAAAGGGGAGGTCTTTATAAGGTTGTTAACAGTAAAGGCCTAGGCCTATAAGAGGACAACAGTGCATCAGTACAGTATATGCTGTAACTACAGCACTTGGATCAAGTGAATGGGTGCGCTTATTGTTGACCTTTAAAAGTAACATCTGGAGGTAACATCTAGTATTTATCCTCTATGTGGTTCCATGATGTAAAGGTTAACACTCTGTACTTTGAATCCGACGATCCCAGTTTAAATCTCAGAGGAACCTGTCTTTAGTGTATTACCTCCGTCAGATGTTTGGAGGCCCGATGCAAAGCCTCTTCATATCCAGACTGCCTGAGCTCACTCAAGCTCTCGTAGTACTCATCCGTGTCGTCGTTTTCCGTGAACAGCACCTGCGACAAGATCTTCCAGCCACACGTGTCCAGTGCGTGGCCAAGGTACTGCTGTAGACTGAAGCACAGCTCCTCCATCTCCGTTTGGGACACCTCAGTGGGGCCGAAGAGTACGCTCCACATCCCCGCAGGTTCCTCCGGGAACACCGGGAGGTACGGCTCCAGGACGGAGTTGACGGAGCACAGCTGCTGGTGCACGGCTCGAAAGTCGTGGAAAGAGAAGAGCCCTGCCCAACTGCAGTCCTCCGCGCGCAGGTTCTCCTCCAGCTCTGGACTGTCCGATCCAGGGGACAGCTCGTGAAGCACCTCAACATCCGGGCTCAGACGAGTGTCGTCCTCACTCTGAACTTTAACGGGGCTAGGCGGTGTAGCAGGATTTGATGGGAGCTTTGAGCATCCTTTCGTTTCCTCTTTGGCCGTGATCCTGATGTGAGATTCTGAATCTTTGATCAAGCTCCTTCTCTGTACCGTCCTGTTGTGACAAGTGATGGCAAATTTCCCCTCCACCTCATTCCAGGCCACAATAAAAGCGAATTTATGTTTTTCCTTTTCTTCAAACACATTTGGTCGAACTGCTACCCACCCAGACTCCAAATTATCCTCCATTGTGAAAGACATCTCTGAAAACAGTTGCTGGCACTTTGCGCTAAACCTACGTCAAAACTCCATGTGAGTGCGCACAGACGTGACTTCACTCATATGTTACGGTGTTATAACAGCGGCAAAAGCAGAGGCAGTGTCATGTTTGGATGCTCTGGCTGAAAGCTGCACGGAAGGAACAGCCGTAGCGGTATCATGCCCCGTTTTTTGGCTCAAAGCAGAAACGATGACTCAAATACCGGGCCAGTTTTTGCTATTCAGTTAGTTAGCTTTTGCATTTCTCTTGGCTATGCGACAGTGCGAATACCAAACCCAGTGGTGAACCGCGGCGGCCCAGACTTCTACAGACATCACAACGTAACAGCAGCATTATCGCGTTCGGCCCAAAACAAAGCTGGCTCCAATATCCTTCAAAGATCTCCAAATATGAACCCGCGCGGGTATTGTCCCTAGTGTTTCGTCCGCAGAGAGGGTAAAGGAACTTCTGTAGAGAAAAACAAACGCGATGTTCAACTCCTCATTTGGTTAGCTGCAAGACGAGGACCAGTCTGCAAAATAATACTGATGCTGCTGCGTTTACGTGTACGCCTAAAAATCAGACTTTAGAGGCTTCAGTGAAATTACTATTGAGATGTTGCACAGGAGACAGAAGAAAAATAAACAAACAAAATAATACAAAATAAAAAAATATTGATGTAACGGGCTCAGTAACGTTGAGGACATCTGTGGATGAAATTAGCTATTAGGAAATACCGTATAAAACGTACATATTTGACTAATTTTGATTAGGCTATTATTACACTTGTGCAATTCTCTGCATTCACTCCTCGGTGAAAAAAACGGTGTGTACAATCGATGTAACTTTGTATGCAACTAGGAGTGTTGTGTGCTTTTATTCCATGTTAATAACATAACCCTATAAATGGATTATCAATGGCACGTGCAGTCAGAGATTATCAGGCCTCTTGTGTATTGCCTACGATAAATACTTTGTCCCCCTGAAAACTCTCAGGTTGACTTTTGAGCAGATCATATCATAGCATTGTTAAGACACATTAGTTTAAATAGCTTTTATTTATTGTACAAACATACAAAACACAGAAAATGTTTAGTTGTGTGAGACTAAACAAACCACTAGTGTAGTCTTTCTTCATTCGTCCGCTGGTTTGGCCATTGACGGACATCTGGGCCGCCCAGATGCGGGTAAAAGATTTTCCCAGTACTCTCTGCGAGCCCTGTGAGATATTGAGTCAAGCATATTTTTTATTTCCTGCTTCTTTGTACAAATAGTATTTGCAGAACAATGCTGTTTGTCCTCACCTGGCTCTGACCCAGGGTTTTGTGTGCATCTCCAGTGCTGCCCCCCACAGGCCGTGCTTCTCTGATGCAGGAGGGAGAAAGCCCCTCTCTGCTCGCAGCTCCTCAGATATGGCTCGTATATGATAGGCCTCAAACCCACAGCAACCCCCGATGTACCGGATCCCAGCCTCGTACGCCTCCCTGGCATATTTGTCCGCCGATGTCCGGATCCCAGCCGCGTACGCCTCCCTGGCATATTTGTGCACATCCCAACGAGTCAAAGACCTGCACTCCAACGCTGACAACAGAATAAATTATTTATTTTTGGGCATGTCAGATAAACAAAATAATCTTTATAGTAATCATTTACCAAAAGGGTACTCTGGCAAACTGATGTAACCAGTTAGATTACATTCAGGAGTGTGACACCCCAGAGGCTGGATCATGAGGTGGGCTTTGAGACCTGCCCTCTCCAGCCCCTCTCTCATCAGCTTCACTGTTTGAATACAAGCCGTGGGGTCCAAGTGGCAGTTTACTCCAACGATATCAGCTCCTGCTTTGACCAGGCGCACAGCACAGTCCCCAGGAGGCAGTCCGCTCATGTCTCCATGAGGAGAGATGCACATTGTGGCTCCCACAGTTTTACCACTGGTCTTCAGCACCTCTACAGCCCAGGCGGCTTCCTCTGCATATCTGAAGAACTATTAATGTGGTCAATAGAAGTATGGCAACAAAACTACAGCCCCAAGCTCCCCTCTCTGTGAGAGTAGCACCTGTGCCAACCAGAATAATGTGAACTGACAGCATTGTTGCACATATTCCCCTGTGCTATACTGGTGCCCCATAGTGGGGTACAAGAAGACGATCATAACAAAAGTTTGACCAGACATACCTCAGCTATGAAGAAGTCAATGTCCTTTTTGAGAAATTCGTCCATCTGTTTCTTAAACAGAGACTTGACCTCGGCCTCGTTGTGATTTTCCAGGTAACAGGGAGTTTGGGACACACAGCCGGCCACCAGAGCACTCCCCTCATCAGCCACTTCTCTGGCCAGGTCACAGGCTGCTTCATTGATCTGAGCACCCTGCAAAAATACATCAAAATAAATACTACTACTAATAATATTAGTAATAGTAAAACACAATATAGGCTGTAATAAATCTGCTTTTGCACTGACAGTGATGTTGGTGACATTTCCACTCAGCTCCAGCTTGTCGTCGCTGCAGTAAAAGGTGAATGTTTGAAGAACATCAGCTCCAGCTCTGAGGAACTCCCTGTGCAGCTGCCGCACTGACAGGAACAACACAAGGGAATTATATACAGCTGCAGCCCACCGGGGACAAGATGGAGAAAAGCAGCCCCAAACCCATCACAAATCACAACTTAATTTGCACAGATTTGATCAACTCATCCAGACCATGCAATGTCCTATCTCCTGCTAAATGGAGCAAGAGCCCAGGTTGAGAACCACTGTTAAATCCCATACCTGCTTCAGGATGTTGAACAGCTGCTTCAGGGGTCCAGTGTCCAGCCTTCACATAACCACGTCTCTCCAACTGCAAAACCATCCCACCATCACCAACGATCACCTCCCCGGCATCCAGCCTCTCCAGGATATCCTGCATGAAGCATGTATTACAGTGCATCAGTCTATGAAGATGGAGCGTAAACAGAGACACAAGAAACCTCGATTCGTGTGTTGCTGCAGAGTTAAATTTATAAGTAATAACAGCATAGTATACTACATATAAAGCCTACTCGCTTCTGCAGAATCAAAGAACGAACAAGTAGCCACTTCTGCTCTCAACATCAACAACAGCGCGAGGGCGATCTTAGTGGACTTACCCGTTTATTTCTTTTCATTGCTCACTTCAGCCCCCAGGCGATTAAATAATAGGCCTAATGGGCGCAGTCAATGGGGCACACACTCGCGCACGTCGGTACCAAACTTCAGCGGACTGGACGTGGACGATTCTTGCGCTGTGGCTGCGTGTGTCGTAACTGTCGTAATGAGGATGCGGCGTTCACTGCTCTAATAAAGCTGGGCTATACGGCAATTAAATACATTATTCTATCCAAATATCTACAAAGTGTTTTCTATCCAATACATTTAATACAGGGAGGTGCGCTGGACGCAGAATTGGACCAATGGTTCTGATAGAAAAACGGTATTATAACTATTATGTATTTTGTAACAATGGGAATGTACAGAATACTCTATTAACAGATCATGTGACGTGCAAATTGTTCACTTACTTCAAGAATGCCACATAGATAAGGCGAGCTAAAATCCCGTGTGAACCAAGGTCACATAGACAAGCAGAATAGCAAGATTCTTTCTTTCAGCTTCTTTCTTCTCACAGCATAAAACTTCTCTTAGAGTTGAGCAGTGCAGACAGGAATCTCTTTATGTTCTGTCCATAGGCTGTATAATGGTACTGTCCCATGGATCTACTGTCCTCTTTGAGCAAAGTGTAACTAAACTTTAATGTTTTTCACTGGATGTTTGATTGTTTTTGATTTTTTATTGTATTAAATATTAGGTTGAACTGCTTCCCTATGTGGTGTGTGGAGCTTTCTTACACGAAATGTACTAAATAAATGTAAGACAGCAATGACATTTTAGAGTCCATCTACATAACTTGTTACTTTACCTCTTTGCAAAGAGGTTAAAGGTCTTACTGTTCACAAGTTGATTATTATTATTACACCTGGTGAATATTTAACTTAACCTACTCCAGGTCCATTCCAGTATATTATAGATAGTGAGGCAAAAATAGCCCCAGAGTTGGATACTGCTTTATTATGTGCTGTCTAATCTGATATTATTGCACTGCAGTTCACTAATTGACCAGAGACCTTCAAGCACACTGATAATCATTTGGCATTTTAACCTTATCATTTCACAATGCTTATCCTCTTGTAGTGGTTTAATGCTTGACAGACAGATACAAACATTATAAATGCATTATTAATATATATCTACAGCATTGCATGTGTTGTTGTCTGATACTTGAGCACAAAAATCCATTTTCTTCATTCATATTCTGGTGTAGCCATTGACGGACACTTGGGCCGCCCAGATGCTGGTAGAAGACTTTCCCAGTACTGTCTATGAGCTCTGTGAGAAATTGAGTTGAGCATAATTTTTAATGTACTGTTTTAAATACATTTTTTAATAATCATCAAAATGATGCTGTTTGTCCTCACCTGGCTCTGACCCAGGGTTTTGTGTGCATCTCCAGCGCTGCTCCCCACAGGCCGTGCTTCTCTGATGCAGGAGGGAGAAAGCCCCTCTCTGCTCGCAGCTCCTCAGATATGGCTCGTATATGATAGGCCTCAAACCCACAGCAACCCCCGATGTACCGGATCCCAGCCTCGTACGCCTCCCTGGCATATTTGTGCACATCCCAACGAGTCAAAGACCTGCACTCCAGCGCTGACAACAGAACAAAATTAAATGGTTACATTTTAAGGTGTAACTAAGACAAATCTGCTAGTTATAGGGTTACATAATGGGAGACAATAAAAATACTTGAATTACATGGACATATTTATAATGTTTGAGAATGATACAAAAATAAAGTTAAATACATAAAGATAACTTACCAAAAGGGAACTCTGGCAGACCCATATAACCACTCTTATTACATTCAGGAGTGTGACACCCCAGAGGCTGGATCATGAGGTGGGCTTTGAGACCTGCCCTCTCCAGCCCCTCTCTCATCAGCTTCACTGTTTGAATACAAGCCGTGGGGTCCAAGTGGCAGTTTACTCCAACGATATCAGCTCCTGCTTTGACCAGGCGCACAGCACAGTCCCCAGGAGGCAGTCCGCTCATGTCTCCATGAGGAGAGATGCACATTGTGGCTCCCACAGTTTTACCACTGGTCTTCAGCACCTCTACAGCCCAGGCGGCTTCCTCCACATACTGGAAAAACTGCATTGATTTAAATAAAAAGGAAGTAAGTACCTACATAAAATATGTGTGCAATTTAATTACTACATACTCTAAGGTTGATGTATAAAGAAAAAGGTCACCATGCTTGACAGCATACAGGGATGTGCATACATTTTTCTGTAATTTACCAGAACATGAAATGGGACTACCTCAGCTATGAAGAAGTCAATGTCCTTTTTGAGAAATTCGTCCATCTGTTTCTTAAACAGAGACTTGACCTCAGCCTCATTGTGACTGTCTAGGTAACAGGGAGTTTGGGACACACAGCCGGCCACCAGAGCACTCCCCTCATCAGCCACTTCTCTGGCCAGGTCACAGGCTGCTTCATTGATCTCAGCACCCTGTGAAAAATAAATTAAAAATAATATTGGTAAAATCTAAATCTCTAAACAATAAATCTGCTTTTGCACTGACGGTGATGTCAGTGACATTTCCACTCAGCTCCAGCTTGTCGTCGCTGCAGTAAAAGGTGAATGTTTGAAGAACATCAGCTCCAGCTCTGAGGAACTCCCTGTGCAGCTGCCGCACTGACAGGAACAACACAAGGGAATTATATACAGCTGCAGCCCACCGGGGACAAGATGGAGAAAAGCAGCCCCAAACCCATCACAAATCACAACTTAATTTGCACAGATTTGATCAACTCATCCAGACCATGCAATGTCCTATCTCCTGCTAAATGGAGCAAGAGCCCAGGTTGAGAACCACTGTTAAATCCCATACCTGCTTCAGGATGTTGAACAGCTGCTTCAGGGGTCCAGTGTCCAGCCTTCACATAACCACGTCTCTCCAACTGCAAAACCATCCCACCATCACCAACGATCACCTCCCCGGCATTCAATCTCTCCAGGATATCCTGCATGAGGGGAGCATGCAAATGACAAAAATATATATGTATATATTTGTCACAAACTATTTACCAGCCCTTAAAACCTCCAGCATTTGACCTATACAAGACTTTACTTACCCTTTTGCTTGTCATTGTTTTTTAGTGCTGGTTCACCTCTGCCTTACGTGAAACCTGGAGCAGGTTTAAACAAGATGTAGCAATATGTGCCTTTAAAGGTTGTCAACCATAGGAGGCGTTACTTCACAAGTATGGCCCCCAGCCCAAATACCACGTACCGGTTTGTGATGTTTTTCATTTTTCAGTGTAATAAATGAAACCAAAATGAAATTCCTGCTTTTATTTTTTTGGCTAAAAAGTTTACACCGTATTTTTAATGAAGAAAGTTAAAAGCTAAATCAGTGTGTTTGAATACAGTTTAATAAACGAGATAAATCAAAATATGCACTATTATTTGTATTTAGTTTTGCTTGCGTAGAGCAGCCACAACTTCTCTAACCTCCACTCGTTAATGCACCTCTTTTCAGTTACATTTTTTAGATGCCCAATATGCATTTTTTTTTGCCTAAAATCCAGTGCCTTGTGTGACCACAGGGGGGAGACACTTACCTAACACACCACAGAGGCAGCTCACGTCACGTCCTGGCGGGCTCTGACGCTCTGGACGTAAACAACATTACTTTTTAAAATCTCTGTTGAATTTCTGAGCCACAAAGTAAGTGACTAACACATTTATTCACATACTTAAGCATGACATATTGTTGCTGTTAATCCTTCGTAGAGTTTCGTGGGATTGAGAATCGGTCTGTTTGATTCACTTCTCCTGAATCGTCTTTTGTTCTTTTATCAATAAAGTGCCATCTGTGTAAGAATATTATTCATGGCAATGCTATTTCTATGAATACTATATATGTTAAGAATACACCAACCCCATTTTTTACAAAACAATGAACATAAAGTTGGTTATTGGTATTGCAGAGTGTAATTGTAGATGTAGATTGTAGGTGTAGGAGAATCATCTCATTTACAGTCATGCTCCACAGAGTGTAATGGAGCAGCCTGAGGACCTGGGACAGCTCAGTCACACCATGGAGGCAGTGGCTCTATACAATGAGCCTGCTCCTGTCAACACACCTGCACAGAGCGATACTTCACCCATCGACATGCTCAGGTTCATGTCCCAGTTCTGATATCTATGGTTTACTTTTTGCCTTTCTAAATGTATCATCTCTTAAACATTTTTAGAATAAAGCAACAGATGTTTAACCAGTGTTTTGAGATGGCAGCGCATCTCCAAACCGGTAAATACTTTCTTACCTTGTTCTCTTACTTTTGTTTTGGGTTTTTTCATAATTGAGCTGGAAAATGCAGTTTTATAACATCTGTTTATATCTATCATAATGTGGCTTGTATTTTTGGTACAAAACATAACAGGAGACCCTAGAGCATGTAGCTCATCTGAGGCAGAGAGAGATTTGTAAGTATTTACGTTGTTTTCAAATGTTAAAATTTATCCATGTGTTTTTTAAATCCTTTGTGCTATTATAAGCATATTATTCTATAAATTTCTTAGGCTGGATTTTGTGACTGAGATTGAGAACGCCAAAGCAAATTATTTTAACTGTACATTAGCACTGCACAGGTAATACCAATTATATCACACCATAGATCTGTAATAGAAAAGATCACAGAAAATATTGGGGTTTTTTTTCAGGATGCAGATGTGGCACACTCTTGCTGAAAAACTTAACCAAAATGACACTGAGGCAAAGTATGTTCAGTATAAACAATGATAACTTCTCTCCTGTAATGTATTCACTTTTCATACTTGTTACATTTTAGTGAGCTGCGGCGTGTGAGTGAACGCTGTATGGCCCTTTGTTCACAAACTAAACAACTCCAACAAGTATGCTGTTTATTTTTCTGTGTTTACGTTTATCATCATTTATATTATGCAACAATAATGGTCTTTTTCATTTTGCTACAGGAATCAAGGGCTCTTCAAGATGACATTTCAGAATTACAAAAGAAGAGACTAGGTATACTATGTGATTATTAAAGATGTGCAATGTAACTTTTCTGGTGGAAGGTCTGCCACCTGCTTCTTTCCATGGAGATGTTATTTCTTTGCTCGTAATCTTCCACAATAGCTGGTCCCATGGAGATAAGCAGGTGACAACACCAAGTGACATCCACCAAGTTACAGGTGGGATCTGTGAAGAGGCAGTCTTTCTCACTGTAACAGTCTTTTTTCCCTTGGAATAAAAATACCTGGAGTTGAATTCATGCAAGGTAAATAAGTTTAATGCCATACTATGGAACATTACAGGCAAATAACCCCTTAGTCATCCAGGTATGATCCATAGCCATAGCTCATCCAAGCGGCTTCTTCAATTGACAGAATTTAATTTTTCTTTTACCATTACAGGCAAATAAATAACATCTCCATGGATACAGTTGTCAGACTCCACCAGAAAAGTCACATAGTGCACATGTAATATTAGTTATGGCTGAAGTGTTTATTTGCATTTCCACTTTTTCTGTAGAGTTAAAGCGTCTTACTCATGAGAAAATGAAGGAGATGGAGGAGTTGAAGTCAAAGAAGGAACATCCAGACTCAGAAAAATATAAATCTGTGTTAGAGAAAGGCCAAGCAAACCTGGAGAAACACAAGAAGATGGCCATTATGACACAGAACGTCCTGAGGGTGAGTTTAGTTTATGAATATGATAAAACATCATGGCCCTACTTTCTATAATGTGCTGTAGAAAGTAGGGCAGAGGCCTCCACATAATCTTATGAGTGCTTCTTTTTTTTAAAAATACCAAGCTTTTATAGTTAAAAGTGAATGATACTGTAAGACGCATTAGTAAAATATGTCCTACCAATGTATTGCTTAGATTGCTATTTCAAGAGAAACTTGTACTATAGGGCATTTAGAAGGACGATTTATGAGTTATTTGTGTTACTTTAGGTATAGAGATTTTATTTATTGACACTGCTTTATTCTCTGGTCTCTGGAACCGTTGCATTTTATTAAAATATCAAAAGAATCGACTTAGAGAATTGCCTTTGTTTGTCTCCTCCAGGGGCTGCTTTTAGCCTATAAGATTAACTGGATTGATGACCCCAAACTTCGTGACATTGCCATGACTCTAGAAGACTTTCCCATCTCTGACTAAGCAATAAAATTCTTTGTCCTTTTACTTTGTCTGATTTTATATTCTGTTTGTGATATTTAAATAAACAATACGTATTTCGTAAATGCATTCCGTTTCTTTTATAATCAAGTACTCACAATGTTACAGACCTATTGACTGTTCTTCTATCAGGTTCCACTAGAGGGACGTAGAGTTAAAGGGCTGTATGTTCTGGGAGGAAGAAGAAGAAGAAGAGTCGTCACACGTGTTTGTACCACTACCCACTACATTTCTACATGTATCTTTATTTCTGAAATTACTTGGAGTACAACGAAATTAAAATGCCGAAGGTTAAAGCAGAGAAGAAATGTCGCCAACACCAAGAAGTTAAAAACCAAGGTAAAAGTCATGGTAACGGTATAATTTATGCTAACCCTTAGCATAACAGCCCAGACAGCTGTTCACCATCAGCTAAAATAAAAAATCGATAATGAACAATAGTACTTAAAGAGTACGGTGTAGACTAAGTGCCAGGGACTAATACGTTGTCATTTAACTAACTTCACAAAAATATTAAACAATGCCTGAACAGACAACAAATCGTATTACTAACGTATCTATACAGTCATTTTAACGCCTTGTAAACAACAAAAATGGCGAAAGAAAATCGAAATGGGTTTTACCTTACTTTTTTCTGATGCTGAGGATTAAGGCCATATATTTACATTGATGCGTTAAAGATTTCTGTAACATTATTTGCTTCACAGGTATCATGTTTAACACTGGCATTGGACAACACATCCTCAAGAACCCTTTAGTCGTTAATGGCATCATAGAGAAGGTAAGATGATCGTTAAAACACTTGAGTGATATAAAATTATTTGTAATATCTGTCAGTAATAGATGTTTTTGTTTGTGTTTTGGTGTGCAGGCTGCTCTTAGGCCAACAGATGTGGTCCTTGAAGTGGGACCGGGTACAGGAAACATGACTGTGAAACTACTAGAAAAGGCTAAAAAGGCAAGATTTGAGATGTGAAGTCAAAGTCTTGCCGAATAAAAGCTCTAATTTAATTCTCTTTCTTTTAGGTTGTAGCTTGTGAGTTGGATTGCAGATTGGTGGCTGAACTTCAGAAGAGAGTACAGTGCACGTGGGTATCTTACATTACAAGAACTAGTATATTATTTTTGTTTCACTCGCACAACTCGCCTGTTTTTTTTTGTTTTTTTTTACCAGACCAATGCAAAGTAAACTTCAGATTTTAGTGGGTGATGTACTGAAAACAGATCTTCCTTTCTTTGATGTCTGTGTTGCAAATTTACCATACCAGGTAAAAACTAACGAAATACAAGTTTCCCTATATTATTTCCACACATCATAAATAACCATTATTATGCAGATTTCGTCACCCTTTGTTTTCAAACTTTTACTCCATCGACCATTCTTTAGGTAAGATAAAATCAGTAATGCTTAATTTCGTTTTATTTATTGCCCCCACCAAAGTTATTGTTTCACTTTTGCCCAGATGCGCAGTATTGATGTTTCAAAGAGAGTTTGCGATGCGTTTAGTTGCTCAACCAGGAGACAAGCTTTACTGTAGATTGTCCATCAACACACAGCTGTTGGCTCGAGTTGACCATCTCATGAAGGTTTGTGTTTTATCATTATTACAATATATTAATAATTATATAGGATAGATTCATGTACAAACCTGTTTTCACAGGTGGGGAAGAATAATTTCCGCCCTCCCCCTAAAGTAGAATCAAGTGTTGTCAGGATAGAACCCAAAAATCCTCCACCCCCAGTAAACTTCCAGGTACTTTTTGTTTTAAATCCTTTTTTTTTTTTTTGTGTACCATAGTATCCATTCTTTTCATTATCTTTTTAAGGAGTGGGATGGTTTGGTCAGAATAGCTTTTGTGAGGAAAAACAAAACACTCAGTGCAGCATTCAAGTGAGTACCCATCTAAAGCAATCCCTTCATTGACAGCGTTCCAGTTTTTTAAGTTGATCATAAAAACTACTTTTCAGGTCTTCAGCAGTAGAGCAGCTGCTTGAGAAAAACTACAGAATCCATTGTTCTGTACACAATGTGGTAAGTAAACTCTGCTATTAACTTAATTTTAAACATAAGATGACAAACTAAACCTAATTTAAACCTTTTTTAAGCCTGTACCAGCTGACTTCAGCATTAGTAATAAGATTGAAAGTGTTTTGCAAGAGGCAAACTTCAGTGAAAAGAGAGCTAGGTCCATGGACATTGATGATTTCATGGTGTAAGTATATTGTCTAAGTAACATGTTTTAATGTGTTTTTTTCCAGACAAAACCTTTGTTTTTTTTTTTTTTCTTTTTCCAGACTACTTCATGCTTTCAATTCTGCAGGGATCCACTTTTCTTAGACATAGAGGTCCTTTTTCTATCATATGGTGAATGAAACTTGTGACCTGGAGGCAAAAATATTAGTCATTGCAACAACTCAATATAAGTTTAAACTTTTATGGCTCTACTTTCAACAAATGACTTATGTTGTTGCCAGTGTGGTATCATGGTCAGAAACTGTAATTGTAAATATAAAATTGAGTTTGTAAATTACTATTTAATCAGTGCCAAAATACATTTTAGTTAAATGACTTAAATGAAATGTTTCTTTCTTTGCAATACTAAACCATTTATCATTGAACTTGGTAAGTTGCCTGGAGACTCTTCTTGCTCTCCTTGTTATGCACATGACATGTGAAGCAAAACATTTTTTTTATTCTATAATTACATTTGGTGGGTCAGTTTTCTTCACATGTATTAACAGTTCTGTTCTTCACAAAATGGAGGACTTTAACATTGGGTCATTTGACAGTTGCAGTTAATGTGACAGGGCACAAGTTGAAGCAAACTACAAGTAGAAATCTCAGACAAAAGAAGCACAATGTGGCGCTAGGATTTCTTATTAAACTAGCTCAGATAAGCTCTGGAAGAAGGGAAATAAAGGTTTATGAAGCTGACAAATTATGTAAAAATAATTGCATTCGGCCAAAACAGACAGATGTACAAAATGCTACAGTACACCATCACAGTGCAATCATGCAAAAATGTTAACCAGAGCAACTGTAAACCAACAGCTGGTTTTGAGAGGGAAAACAAAGGACACTGGTTTTTAATAAGAAGATACAAACAAGTATAAAAGAAAATAATTTATGTAAAAGGTCAGGTAAACTTAATTCTTCATTAAAAAAGAGAAACATTTTCCTCCCTTTGACTCGAATGAACAACCAACTGGATTTTTAGAGATGGGTTTTTATGAGAGAACTTATTTATCATCAGTGTTAATGGCAGTCCAATTTATGTCCAACAGCTAGTGGTTATGTTTCCATGTCACTTCTGTCTTTAAAGAGCTCGCGGCCTCTTGGGCTTGATCTGCTTACTAGCTTGCTCCTCCTCCTGAAGGGCAAAGCGGAATGACTTCACTTTGTCTGTTGAAAGAAAGAGTGGAAAGATGACAACCATAAAAAGGTTATTAGTGGCTTTTAAAAAGACTTCTATAGATCTCCTAGTTGCTGTTCTGGAGCTTTTACAGTAAGTCTTACCTCGGAGCTCTGTGAGGATATCGATCTTCTGGTCCAGGATTTGTTCAAGTTGAGTGGCGTAAGACTCCACATCATAGTCCACCTCTTCTGTCATCTCTAGCAGAACTTTTTCATCTTCTAACCACCGAATGGACTCCTGCACACAAAGGACACAATGTGAATCTGTCTCAACAGCTTTTGGTCGGGGCAGACGAGAGATGAACATTAACCTGAAAAACAGCTCGGTGGTCTTCAAGAACCTGCTCCTCCATCTCCACTAACTGAGACACAGCCTCGTGGAACGTGAAGAGCTGAGGGGACACCTCCTCCTCCTGAAAGACAATGCCAAAAAATTGTAATTATTGCAAGAAACAAGTCACCAGTTACTTAAACACTTAGACCATTGTCCTTGTACACGCACATTCTGTTCACAGAGCAGCTTGAGGTCATCCCTCTGTGGAGAGATGCCCATCCACTCCTCATCCAGGTCCAGCTGATTAACAGTATGGATGTTGGGCCGACCCCCCTCCATCACCTGGTTAGGGTCCACCGTGAGCTCCTTCACCCTACAAATAAGATACACATTCAGGAATTGTTAAAGAGTTAGGATCTATTCCTTGCAGGACACTTTTAGGTAAACGAACAGAACTACAGTAAAATGTACATAGATGGAAGCATAATGGTGGCAGTGACATGCATTAAGCAGATGATGCATCACTAAATCTATACATTTATAAATATATAGCTCAAATACACATTTTAGATTAGTTAATACTGATGTGATTATGCGACTTCCCCGTCCCTAATGCCAGTACTTCCCTAACCTTTTAGGACTTAAACTTTAACATACCCTCTCCTGACATTCACATGAAGGTGTGTTTAGCCAAAGGAAAAAAAAATAAGCAGGTGTTCATGCAGAGTGGCATGTGTTTATGGATGCTTGGGATGAAATCATACTGTAGACCAGGGGGCAGCACATGCACTGTAAGGGGGCATGGATGAGTTAGTGCTTTAGAAAGAGCTCGACCTGCTGGGAGATACAGCAGCAAAGTCATCATACTCATAGGTATTGGTTGGTGAGAGGTCGGGACGGTTCCCCTGCCCGCCCTGGGAGAAGGGGATGTCCGATGGACTAATCCCAAACTCTTTCACTCTAAACAGCAGCAACGGCAAATCAGTGCACAGAGGAGCAAAGGACAGGTCAAGAGGAAAGCAGGGAGAAGAGGAGAGAAGAGTCAAAACTACAGCCTAAAAGAGAAGTCAAATCTAGTAACTTTTAAATTCTCTACAACAAATAATCGCATTCAGTATTCCAGAGTACTATCCCACAACTGATCACCTGTTGGCATAACGTAGTGTGTTCAATGTGTTCTCACAGGAAGTCATTCCAGGAGAGATGGTAGCAATCTGTGCACAAAATGTTAAACCATTACCACACACATTTGTCCAAATCGGAGGCGTAGGTAAAGCACTGACCATGCATGTGCGCGAATTCTCCCCGATGAATGAGTCACGGAGGACCTGGGTGAGTTTGCTGGCTCTAAACGGGGTGTGTGGTTTGTTACGCCCCAGAGCTCTAATACATTCCTGAAAACCAAAGAATAAAGAAAAATACTGAAAAATACTGAAATGTCAACACATTTTTATATTATTTTGGAAAGTAATATCAACCTTTAAAGCAAGAAGGCTTTTGTTGATCTCTGCTCCCTCCAAGCGCGTCTGACGATCAGCACTGGATGTGTCTGCACCCCTCTCATTTCCAGCCAGATCAATGAGAGAAAACTTTCCGTGCATTTTGCCCTTTCTCCTGAGAATAATCTGGAACACAGCGTGGCTGCGAGACGAGTGGGCGTTGGCTGATGTCTGCCCAGACGTTCTGAAATTACCAAAAGAGATTTAAGATAATATTTAAAAGACATATGCTTTTTCTGATTCTATGTACGTATGTAGATCGTTACTTTACATTTTGTTTATTGTAAATCTCAATACTGACTTAACATGTCAATAATGACATGACATAACAATAGAAATGGGACCATTGGCTTTCTGTTTAGAACTTCAGAACTGGAAGCCAATGCCTCATCACAGTAGCCTTTTGTCATAGCAAGCAGAACTTCATTTAGATCTTATTTTATTTTTGTGAAATGGCTACACTGCATTTTTTAAACTCCACGCGTATGATCCAGAGTAAAAAATGTTTTAATAAATGTGAGTGGGCAGAGATGGGGAGCAGGGGAAAACAGACAGCCTTGAATGCAGGACAATGCAAGACTACTTAAAAATTTATCAAAATACTTAAAAAGTAAGATAATGAAGAAAAAACATTAAAACGTAGTTAAAAGCTAATTAAAGTTGGTTATGCACGGTACATTTGAGGTATTGTCCTGTTAGCAACCTACCTACAGCTGTTGCCCACTTCGATAAGTTTTAGGACATCCTCTGTGCATTTCACTTCTTTCTCCTGGAGCCCAACAACTTGCACTTGCTGCTTGCCGTCCTCCAGAACCCTCAGCTTGGCTTTTCGATTCAGCAGGTCGAATACCTAAAAACATACAACACAGTGAGCATCTTTTATGATCTTTATAAACTAGTGGTGAAACCGTCAGATATTTCACATACCTTCCCACTGTAGATTTCAAAGAACGTGGAATAAACTTGTAAATCTAACTTCTTGTAATTGGGTTTCTTCAACATGAGAAATACATCCCGAGCTGTGGTGAAAGAGTTAGAATAATTATATGAGACACATCTTATAAAATATTAACATTCCCAAAGCATCAAAGCGAGCGTACCAGCAAGGGCATAGATTCCTTTAGAACAGTCTTGATTTTTACCAGAAAAGTCTCCACCCATAGTCTGCAGAAGAGCAAAAAATGTTTTGACTCAATGACCCCTATATGGCTGAATTGATTAATATGAAATTATAAAACATAATCCTTAAAAAAAAATAATAATAACAACAACCCTTTTAATAGCCTTAATAAAGCATGAACAATTTTGAACAAATAGTTTATTAAGAATGATCTTTGTTCATGTTATTATAGTGGTACCAAAATACCAATTAACTATAACAGAGGACACTATATTTAAAAACATTGTTGTTCTGTCAAATTTTAGAATTCAATGGTGCAATTTTGCAGTCACCAAACCAAATGACTCACATGTGTTTTTCCACTGCCTGTCTGTCCATAGGCAAAGCAGGTGGCCATCCCTCTCTCAAAAATAGTCTCTACTAAGGGTCTGGCAGTGAACCTGTCAGTAAAAACAAACAGAGTCAGATAAGCAGCCATTCCCCAAAGCACAATAAACATGTCTGATCTAAACAAACCTGTAGACCATCTCATTAGTGGAGCTATCGTCAAACGCATAGTCAAAGCGAAATGTTTGGTTTTCCAGGAAACGTGTCAGGTCCACTTTCTGTTTGGGTTCATGTACCATCACCACATCTTTACTGGGAATGGTGATCACATCCAAGTCCTTCATGGCCAACTCTAAAGGACAGAATAGTAACATGACGGCATTCCCCTTCTTCAAATACACTTAAGAGTGTTTAATGCATGGTTTTAATGAAGTATATTTACCTTTTTTGTTCAGTGGACGCTTCCTCACACAAACACAGATCCTATGCTCCTCAATCTATGTAGCAAATTACAAACAATTCATTTGTTTACAGTCTACAAGAAAAAAGAGAAAGTGTTGAAAGTACCAACCAGGTCTGCTGTTGTCAAAGGCCGGTAGTCTAAACTGGCTCTGAAATCTCTGATCATGTACATAATCTCATAGTTGGGGATGGTAGTGTCCACTTCCTGAAATAAGGTAAGATAAATATTAATTAGACTGTATACTATGGCTCTAATTTCTTTTATCATTGTGGACAGTGTACCTGCGCCCTCTTCTCTCTCAGCTCCTGTTGCTGAAGTCGTCGTCTCTCTCTCTTCTCTTGTAGTTTCTCCACCTCCTTCACACAATTAGACTTTCTCCTTGCTGCCATGGAAAGACAACCAATCACCCTATGTCTTTAAATCATCAGTTGGTCCACCCCTTTTTCACCAAGGACCTGGTTCTGAGCCGTTTCTGAGCCGGTGCTGGTTCTGAGCTGTGCCAACTTGATGTTCAAGTGACTAAGGGCTAGTGTTTGTTGCCATAGTAACACAACGTTTACTAGCCAGCTGTTATTTTTTGGTTGTTTTTCTTCAAACTGCCCCCTCTATTTTTTGTTGTATTAAAGCCAATACCGATTGTTGTGCCCTCTCCACACTCTCCTTACTTTTAATAATTGCTAACTATTAAAAATGTATCTTTTATGTTTAGTATTCCACTGTAAGAAGCTCTAATTTCTTGCCCAGCTGGTGTTGAGTCAGAGCCAATTTTTGCAACCAAGAGCAGCATTTTTGAGTGTAAAGAGGCAGAACCGGTCCTGAAAACTTGGTGGAAAAGGGATAGTTGTGAGGAGAAGAAGGCCGTGCAATTCATTTTATTTTAATCATGATTACATTATTGCTGCAGTCGATTACAAAAAAAAGGTTGTAATCAAAACAACTGTATTGATATGGCCACTTGCCCTAAAAACTGGAGCAATGCCACTCATCTCCAATGGCATTTAAAACATTTAGCCTAACACAAATTACTACTATAATAATAAATTACAATACATCTTTACTGCCCAAACATCATTATTTAAAATAATCATGATTTCAATTATGATCCAAGAGACTGATGATGTTTTTCCACAACCCAGCAGCCCTTGAGTGAATGTCTTATTAACTTTTTACTTGATTACACAACTCATCTGTGACTTGGGGCAAATCTATCAAAGCCAAACACAGATCCAGCAAAGGCAAATGAGCAGCTGGTACACAGTGCCTCCACTCGAACACTAGCGGCTCTCACTACATAACCACAAAGAGCCTTCACAAAGTATACTGCATTGTGTCCTCCTTTTGTACCCTCCAACCACTCAAGGGGCCACTCACCACAATGCATTTTCCTTTAATAAAATCAAATTTAGATCAGCCAAATGCTTAAAGTTTTCTCAGTTGTCACAGAGTTCATATTAATTAAAATGAACATCTGGAAACTAATACCCAGAGAAGATAGTTGCTCCAGCTTCCCACTTGCTTAAGCGCTGTAATGCTGGCCCAATACTGGCTCCAATCCTTGGGAAACCAGACTACGAGAGCACAGAATAAATAATCTGTGTTAATCTGGGAGGAGGAGTTGAGCTGGGTCAGCACTGGGAAAAGGGGGGCTTGGTGACTCTAGCGTGGTCACTACTGGTGGAGACATTATATTCTCAAAAACATGGGAAAACATATTATCAGTCTTCTCATTTAAAATCAATAAGTGAGCAATGTGGAAGCTGAAAATGTGATAGTAACAGATTGAGCTGAGAGGAGGAACAGCGCCAAGGGCTTTTCCACAGTGGTGACTCAGCAGACACCAAGAGGGATAAGACGGCACAGCCTAAGACCAGCAGCAAAAATTAACATTAGATCCCCCCAAAATAATCTGCTCAACCAGCACTCCACATTGGTTTGGGTAGACAATTATGTCACTCTAGTTTTATGTCTACCACTGCATGGGTTATACTGGGAAGTCTATGATCATAAGAGAAAATCACGTGGGAGGGGACACATGCAGGCAATACATACAAAGTTGACAAGACTCCTTTCTGGAGATAGGTGGATGTAAGCTTTCTGTGACAAAGATGTGGTTAATGTAAACAAACTCTGAACTTACATTTTAACATGTGTGCATCTATTATTTACATCAGCCAGGCATAACATTAGGACCAACTGCAGCATTGCAAGCAAATAATAATCCATTGTGTGTAGTCCATGTACACAACAAACGTATACATATGGAAGATCCAAGATGTCAAGGCATAAGCAATCGATTGTGTGTGACTGAGGACAGAAGTAGGCTTTCTCTTCTGTGGGTGTGGCTTATAGTGTTAACCTAAGCATGTCTTATTTCTTAATTCTGACCAATCAGATTGGTTCCCTACAGCATTTCCTGGTTGTTATCAAGTTAGATTGTCTCACTTAGGATCGATTGCTTATGCCTTGGTATTTCGGATCTTTGCTGCAAACTTTGAGTGTTTAATTTGAGGGCTTTAAGATGTATGTGCTGAATATTTAAAAGGTTTAAACACACTGAAAATGTATACTTAAAACTTCATCAACTGAAATTCAGAATAAAAACAATCTAAACATGTTTTTTCAGAGTTATAACATTCAAAGTGAGAAAGTCAAATCTGATGAATCAAATTATCTTCCATAATATGCATTGGTCCGAAAAAAATAAAAGCTGTTTTTAAGATGTCTAAAAACAGGCTAAATTTGCCCAAACTGTTGAAAGTTGTAATTGCCCTGTCAGCCGAACACGAGCAGTTTATGTTTACTTTGTGCTCTATGGGAAAAATGTTCTCTTTTTTCACTGTAGTACCAACAGATTGGCCACTAGTCCAGCTTGAGACTTTGTCTTTGAGTCTAACCCATAAACTTTCAGGAGAAAATGTCGTCTAATACAGCAAACACTCAGTGGCCATAATGCTGTCGGCTATGTACATATAATGAGACCAGCGTAATTTGAATAGAATATTAGTAGAAGATATTACTATAAAGTTGTATTACCATTCTGTAACTGCTGTTGAGTCTGAGCTTGAGTGGGCTGTGCAGGCTGCTGAGAGGGAGGAGGTGGGGCTGGTTCAGGCTGCTGAGGCTGCAGAGGTCGGCCCCGAGTGGGAAGCACTAAACAACACAAATGCAAAAGGTAAAAATGTGATCATAAATGTTTTTGTTGTCAAAATCCCTTCACTCACCTCTGTTATCTCTGGACGGTGTCTCACTTTTACTGGGTGCTATTGTGCGTCGGTTCTGTTAGAAGGCAAGTTCAGATAGAATACACTATATGGACGTGTAGCGATTCATCTAAAATAAAGGCTTCTTCAGTCCAAATAATTGTACTAATCCAAAAGAACAAGGGAATGATGTGAATTCAATTTAGTTCAAACTACTGAATCATTAATATAAATAAGGAAAAATGTTCAACTTAATGCTCTGCCATACTGTTCCAATTTCCAACCAAAAATCATTTTTTCCATCAAACACTAATTCAATATTCTTGTTTTGAAATGGCACAAAATAGTCTTCCAAGGATTTCAATGTGATACAATAATAGCAGCATATTAATATTGAGTATTGATTCCAGGTCTAAGATCTAAATCAATTATAACCAGGCAGACAAACCTTTGCGATTCTGCTCGATTTGATCCCAGTGGGTGTGGGTGGGGGAGGAGTTTCAGGGCTAGGGGAGATCTCCTCCTCTGGTGCTACATCAGGATTAAGTGCAAATATGCTTTCCAAATCAATCTGTGGGGAAAATAAGAGGCAGCATAAATTACTTCATGTTTACAACAACACATATATTTTGTACAATTACACAAATGAGTAACACAAAGAATGTAATACAATTACAAAGCACTAAAAGAGGGATGCGATCCTGTGAAAAGGAGAAGAAATAATAATAGTTCACCTCTTTCCC
>KN486515.1:23257-41176 GCA_000787095.1 Periophthalmodon schlosseri
TCCCTTTTGTGTCTCCATTTTCGATCCACTCCACAGTGACGCTCTCATTGTCCTCATTGAGCGAGGTCACCATTGCCTGATGTATACGTCCTGTCAAAGGAAACAGTTATTATGGCCAACAGCCAACGACAAAAATATATAAAATAGTGTTTGAATTATGAAGCTCAAACACAGATACAATGTTATGGATGTAGAGACTGTAAACTCAAAGCCCCTGAATAGTGCAGAGAAACAGACTGTTCTTATATGTATTATTTAGAGACGCTAGAGGCCTGACTACAGTGTTCACTGTTCATACATGCTCTAAACATTTTACAGACCTACAAATTGAAATGTGGTAGGACTGTGCAACGTTATGATAAAAATTGAATCCCTGATTTGATAATCTGTGATAATCTGTCGATATCGTGATGCAGCACTTCTACCTTTAATGTGGCTCTATTGGTCATGCTCTGAGTGAGTGACAGGTGGATTTAACCAACCACTGTTCAGTGTGGACTCTCAAATAGAGAGTAATTTCTTGACAAAGACAGTATACTGACAGTTGCTCAGAGTACATGTACATGAATCATGATAAAACTGCAAGGTGACCAAGGCTTTAAAAAATGCAATATTTGTTTTCTGGAATATCTCCCACATTCACTCCTTATGTTAAAGTGAAACCATGAACTCACAGCCCCAAGAAGAGGAAGAAAAATGAGGACATATAATCCTATACAGGGACATGGTGGTTTATGGTATCCCCTTGGCAACAGTCATGGCAGCTGCATCACAACCGGCATGTGATCCTGCGCCACACCTCTCAATATGTTAGAGAAGTTCAAATAGCAAAAACACACCATCACAGTGAAGGCAACAAGAACCATCAGAAAATCCTATTTATTTGTTCATTTTTATATTGGTTCATACTTTGGTGTTGTGGCTTCCTCTACTGTGTACATGTAATTTCACTTATCCTTATGCAGAAGAGGGGCCTCTAATTCCACAGCAGAGATGAAGCAACAGAGGTTCCCTACAGCAGCTGATTGTTTGTAAATGAATGCACCAATTCTACTGTGTCCCACTTTACACGGAAACCAGAATGAATGAGTGACACCTCCCAAAAGCGGACGTACAGGGCAATGCTAGAGCTTCTATTATAAAAGTGCGTTATAAACTAAGCACATTGTACTAAGGGCTGTGCAGTTAATCAAATTTTAATTGAGTCATGTCTAATTTTACCAATAATATATTTTGGTCTTTTTAATCGTGAGGTCTACAGCCAATCCTCTGGAAGTGGATTCAGACTTTGGAGAAAGAAATTGACTTAAAAAAAATAAATACGTTGATTACGTTAACAGAATTAATATTGAAAGGCATTTGTATTTGTTTTTGATGTAACAAAAAAAATGTAACTGAAAATCGTGATAGCTCTATATGAGGAAGCAAAATGCTCAGCCCCACATTCAGTACTGAAAAAAGAAAAAAATAATTGTTACATTTAGAATTATTATAAACTATGAAGTATATGCCATTTAAAACCAGAGAAGCAAACTGAATAACAATGTACGGCACAGTGAGAGATTTCTGTGGCGATTATGATGAGAGCTCAGTGTAACAGATGGGATGTGGATGTGGATACTGACATGGATCTACTTTAAATTTGCACCCCCCTCTAGGGAGCTCAGCCCATGATTTTGGTAGGACAGATCTCTATGGGGATGTAATACAAGATATGACATTTCACCCATAGGCTTATGGTCTCAAACAGATGCAAATAAATACAACTGACATTATACCGACAGTTATGTGTACCAGCTTCTGAATTTAAATGTTTATTTTATTGGTATGACAATGCACAAAGAACATTACATTTATAAAAATATGTCAGGTTTTAGGAAAAAAATACTAGTTTCCATCTGTCGGATGATGTTAAAGTACAACTGATTCAGTCAAGTGAGTCAAGTGTTGTAGTTGTTCAATTATTTAATACCAAGAGACCAAAGTAAAACATAAAAAGTACTTCTATACTGTATATGAGTGAATCATTTATAGATTTCAGAGGTACAGAAATTAAATTTGATACTGTGTCAACAATATATCTCCAGGTAAAACGTCGGTGTCATGAAAGCTATACTAAAGAAGATGTTTTCTGGTATCTATGACTAAAACACACCCTTGTCTATCATCCTTGACCAGTTAATGCGTCATCGTTCATTCATCGTTTTCCGCAAAGCACTATAAAGTGGGTGTAGCCTAATCCTGGCGGGTGAACTGGACTTGCTCAAATACTGCTGTGCTCCCGACTGTCCCTGAAGCAGCTCAAGTATAATAGCAAACCAAATAAAGATGACATACACTTGGGGAAAAAGTCACAGAACAAGTTTGCCTTACACACCAAGTTCCTACATTGAACCAACAGGAACACAATGCAGTGAATGTGCTTTGATGTCAGCTTCCATTTAACTTCATTTCATTATACACACACACACACACACAAAAAAAAGGATAACTAATGACAACTTTGAGCTGCAACACTAAAATGTACGGGGCCTCTGTATCAGATTCATTTACGTTTTTTTGGTCTCTGGAAAAAAGTAAAATCTTTGTCAGTAACCTTCACAACTTGATGTGTTTAGTTGGATCTAAAACACAAAACAGTACTCATCAATTATTAAGAGGCGTCCCAAATACAACCCAAGAGCAAACATCTGTTGATTAAGTGAATCCCTGTTAGCTTAGCACTCCAGCCTTAAAAAGCCGGTGAAGCTAGCATTAGCCACAGACACGGCTAATCTCCAGTGACACTTGTTTAAACTAAAATGCCCATGTTTAACTCTTTAGTCATTTGGGTTATTCGATGTGAAATGTAAAACGGTTCTCCAAGGATGATAACTAATGTTAGGCCCAAATGTAGTCATCCTCAGAGAACGGGACATGCCTAATACACTGTTACAGGCATAAATATAATGGCTACACGCGAAGTATCGTTCATCCGAAGGCTCTCCACCCAGAGAGCAGCTTATGTTACCCTTTTCGAGCAGTGTGGACGTAAATGTGACGCTGGGTGTGCAGCAAGAACAACGGCTGCTGTATCCAACAACAAAGATCCCCAACAACTTGCTCTGTGCGATGGGAAAAGACACAAACTTACCATCGCTGCGCTTTATCTCAACATATGTACCGACGACTATCTTCCCGAAAGCCGACGCCATTCTTCATTACTTAGAAATGTGCAAAAATCGGACAAAACATTAATTTCCAGCCGGGTGCAGCAGCAATTCGCCTTGTCCAGGCTTTGGGCTCAGAGGAGGATGCAGGCGGCGGCAACCAGCACTAGCATTACGTAGCCGTCAGGAAAATCTGCCCGATTTCCGGTGTGTATTTTCGAAATAAAATAAGTACTTTAGAGTTATATCATGGGAGTTTTCTCAGCCAATGGTTATAACACTCAATTAGATACAGTGATAAGTGGTTGTGAATAATTTACTATGAACGTGTGCCGTGTGACACATATTATTGCAGTTTGAAATTAATATGCGCGCTGTTACTGAAGCCTACCAACAGCAGCTGAACCAACTAGCTTTTTATTTTAATACTGAAAAAAATCCACGTTTACAGCAGTTCTGATCTCCTTTTCACTGGTTGGGCGCGTATAAATTGGGTGGTTATTGGTTAAATATCGCCACCTTCTGGCATCCATGTGTAACTTTCAAACTTTTAAAAGGGAGAGAGCGCATTGAATGAAAAAGTGATGTCTGGCAGCCATCACATCACTCAGCACCTCTGGTAGGTATTCTTTGAGTTTAACACACCATGGTTTAACATGAGCATATCATTACATTTGCACATTGAACTGGACTAAGTACAAGGAGAGTAGTAGGTTGATATCTACATCCCAAATTCCAATTAGGGCATAGTAATTATTATACTAGGCTATCTAGGCCACGTGATAGTATAGCCAGAAATGTTGACAGAGATCATTTTATGAACAACTAATTTCATTGTATCAAATAGGCCAAACTCTACGTTAATCAGCCCATCCTGATCCCAACAGTTAGGACCATTTTTTTTCTTTCCAGAAGCTACCAGCTTTCTCTGGGATCCTCCAGCTGTCAGACCCCCATCACACTTGGCCTCACACTCCCCCCACACGTCACTCTGGCATCAGGCATTTGCTAGTATGTTCTCAGCTGTCTGTGCCCTAAATAGAACTTATCAGGGGTAGTCCATGCCCTGGGGGGTGTAAGGCCCAGAATTATATTTTCTAAACAATAATGCCTCACTTAAGAGGGAAGATGTCAAGCACACATGGAGGAAAAATGTTTCATAAAATGTAACATTTCATAAATCATATTAATAATGTGTTTTTCTTATGTGACAGTAACATCTGAGTCTTTTAGATGAACCCCCAAATAGTCACAGGCGCTCCCCCTTGGTTGGGTCCCACCTCATTCAGATTCTCTATAAATATAAACAGAAGCACTGAAGGGGCAAGGTTACTAAGAGCAAGAGAAAAGTTTGAAACACTTCTGACGGTAGGCCAAGACCACAAGGGAAAGACTTGAACGCAAAAGAAACATTGAAAAAGACTGCATACTCAACAGAAAACTAAAGGTACAGGATCTGATTTTTTTTTCTGAGTTGTAGTAGAATGTATAATTTAGGAAAACACAAGCAAATTGTTGTATTGTCAGTAGAAGAGGGCATTTGTTGTTCATTAGGGAAGGTGCATTTGTTGTAAGGGATAGACTTGGGTGCAAGAGCATGCCCAAATAAGGTTTGGGGGGAGGCCATTTAAAGTTAGAGATAACACGTGGATAGCCATTTGCTCCAGAACATTCAGAGCAGTAGGAATCAGATTAGATGAAGGTAAGACCAATTTATTAATTAAAATGACTGTATATTGTAAATTTATGAATGATACATATTTTCCATTGGATCCTGCTTGTGATGACTTGTATTTTCCATTATATCCTGTTTGTGATGAGTTGTATTGTGCTTGAAGTAGGGCTGAGTGATTTTGCCTGAAAATAAAATTGGCAATTTTTTTCTCTAAAAATTTGATTTTCGTTTCGATTTATGATTCTTTTCCCCCTTTTCACTAAAAATGTTCTGCAAACTACAGAAAATGTTCAGAACTGAAAAGATTGTATTCTGATCATATTTAACCCATTGGCCATTGAGGAAATCTTTTATGAATGAGATGAAACAAATTATTGCATTAAACATGCCCCCCAAACATTTAATTTGATGTCCCTGCAGTCAGCGCTGCATGTGCTAACCCTATGACTGCAGTGAGGCCTTCTTGCATTTTCAATTCAATTTCCAATGGAAGAAAGTGAGGAAAATAAAAATCTATTTTCTTCCAAACAAATCTATTTGAACTTCAATCATATTTCATTAATCGATTTTATTGTTTTTTTGCCCAGCCCTAGCTTGAAGTGAAATTGGTCACGATAAAAACTCCTTATCACTTGTCATTTTTAATATGTTGTTTGATGTCGACATTTTATGTGCTTATATCAAATTTTGTATACTCCTCTTCAATTAAACATTTTTGTACCAGTTATTACCAAATAATTCACTACCACTGTGTGTTTTCAGATGGGTGACCCAATGCAGTTGAAAGATGAAGGAAATAAATTCTTCCAGGCCGGAGATATTGACAAAGCTATTGAGTGCTACACAAATGCCATTAAGGAGTGTAAAGACAAAAAGGTGTTGGCTGTTATTTACAGAAACCGATCTGCATGTTACCTGAAGAAGGTAGGCAATCAAAAAGAACACACTGTTTGAGATCGATACAGAAAGTTTAATAAAACACAAAGTATTTAAACTTGTCTTTTCTTATAGGAAAATTATTCTGGTGCAGTAAATGATGCAACAAAAGGTACCGTATTACAGCTGTCTGCAAAATTAGCAAATATATAATTAAAATGTATAATTTAATCAGGCTTCATTCTACTTTTGTTCTAGCCATTGATGTTGATGCAGCCGACATAAAGGCCTTGTACCGACGATGTCAGGCTCTGGAAAAACTAGGAAAATTGGACATGGCTTTCAAAGATGTACAGAGATGTGCAACTATTGAACCAAAAAACAAAACATTCCTGGAGACTCTACGAAGGTTAGGAGCAGAAATCCAGGCCAAGGTAAATAGAGTTCATTTAAATATTGTATTGATCAATAATTATATTATTATTTATCACTGTTGGTAAGTGTTACTCATCACACATTTATTTTGCAGCTCAAGACATCATTTTCCACAGATTCAAGAGTACAAAACATGTTTGACATTCTTCTTGATGAAGAAATGGAAACGGACAAAAAAGAAAAAGTGAGTATTTTAGATACAAATTACCTAATTGTGTATTACTTAATAGAAGAGTTTAATTAATTGTAAATATAAATGTTAATGTTTTAAAAGACTTAAGCGCAATATAAATAGTCAAAGAAAGATTATATGTAGAAATAGAGGATACGTTAATGTTTCTGTCTCCTTTCTATAGGCAGCTAATAACCTGATAGTGCTGTCTCGGGAAGATGCAGGAGCAGAGAGGATCTTCCAGAATAATGGCGTCCCGCTGCTGCTCAACATGATAGAGACTGGAAAACCTGAGATGATTCTGGCGGCTGTCCGCACACTGTCGGGAATGTGCACGGGACACAAGGCCAGGGTGAGTACACGCGTGTGCTTCAATCAAAACAACAAAACATATAGTAGTTCAGTGGAGTTCAATTTATATAGAGTTTGTTTTTGTCCTCAACAGGCTATGGCAGTTGTTCACATGGTTGGTGTTGAGAAACTGTGCAGCATCATGGCAGTGGACAATGAGGAGCTCGCTCTGGCTACTTGTAATTTATTCCAGTGTGTCTATGATTCCCTAACTGGAGCAGACAAACGCGAGTATGGGAAAGAAGAAGCTCTGGTTTTAGGTAAGTATATATTAAAAAAATAAAAAATAAAAATCCCCACTTTATGAACTAAGCTTATGTGGGTGTTTTGTGTCACATTTTAGATGCATCAAAGCTGCTGAAGACTATTCTCATGTCCTTATTGGAAATGGTTGCCAGCAGTAAAGTATCTGGTCATGGCAGAGATCAGGCCCTGAATCTCTTGAGCAAAAATGTCCCTCGTACAAACAAGAAGGACCCAGACCACAGCAGATCACTGTTCACTATTGACCATGGTGAGTCATACTGTAATAAGAAATCTTTATTAAAATGATTTTGTCTGTGCTTCATACTAAAGTAAATTGTTTTCCAGGTTTGAAAAAAATCCTCAAAGTCTGTGGTCAAATCCCAGATCTCCCAAACCAGCTGCCCCTGACAGAAAACACACAGCTCATCGCCAGTGTGCTTTTAAACAAACTCTACGATGACCTCAAATGCGACCCAGAACGACAGAACTACAAAGATATCTGTGATGATTATATCAAGTACGTTTACTGTAATATCATTTACTTTACCAAGTCGATCCATGTGGGAATGATAAAGAAAATTAGGACGGCCATAGCAATTCATAATTTAAAACAAAATACAAACATATTCAAGATGTTATATTTCATTTATATCTTTTGAATGGGGAAAAGGTCCTGAATATGTCCCATATAACAGAAATCTGAAACATTGCAGCACTTATAATATATTTATCATTTGTTTCATAGATCTAAAATTGACCCCAATGACATGGACAAAACCATCCATGCCATCAACGTGATCTCAGGCCTGCTGCAGGGTCCCTTTGACGTGGGTAACGCTCTGGTGGGACGGCAGGGTATCATGGAGATGATGGTAGCTCTGTGTGGGTCTGACCGCGAGGTGGACCAGATGGTGGCTGTGGAGGCTCTCATTCATGCCTCTTCAAAGATGAGCCGCGCGGGCTTCATCATCACCAACGGCGTGTCCCTGCTCAAAGACATCTACAAGAAAACCAAGAATGAGAGGATTAAGATTCGTGCACTTGTGGTAAGTGGATAGACAGTAACAAACTAGATTCATGCAATCTTAGCTTCATCTTGAGCTGTCACAATTTAAAAAAATATTAAGAACTGTGGTTTTAGGTAACTCTACATTTTTTATTTTTATTTAGGGTCTCTGTAAACTGGGATCAGCCGGCGGTGATGATTACGCACTGAGGCAGTTTGCTGAAGGCTCTACTGAGAAGTTGGCCAAGCAATGTAGAAAGTAAGAAACCCCTAGTGAAAATACAAAATCTTTCATCGAATTTAATGTAAACAACATTAACCCAATGTTTTCTTTTGTCCTACAGGTGGCTGTGTAATCCCCAGATTGACACCAAAACAAGAAAGTGGGCGATTGAGGGTCTTGCTTATCTGACCAATGATGCAGATGTGAAGGATGACTTTGTTGAGGATGAACTTGCACTGAAAGCCATGTTTGAACTGGCCAAGGTAACATGGTACAGTGCTGTCTTGTACACACTTTCAATAGGTATTCATGTACTAATATATATTTTTTTCTTTGTCCCTGTTCAGTCAAAGGATAAAACCATCTTGTATTCAGTTGCTGCCACTTTGGTTAATTGCACAAACTGCTATGAAAAGAAAGAAATCCTCCCTGAGCTGGTCCAACTCGCTAAGTTCTCAAAGCAGCACGTACCGGAACAGCACCCGAAAGACAAAAAGGATTTTGTAATGAAGAGGGTGAAGAGGTTGCTGAAGGCTGGGGTCATATCAGCCCTCGCTGTCATGGTGAAAGCCGACAGCGCCATTCTTACCGATCAGACCAAAGAGATGATGTCAAGGCAAGTGATCTCACATAGAAAAACATATTGACAATGTATCGTCATAGTTTTACTATAGTTTTTATTTGTATTTGAAGACTTACCATGATGTTTCTTGCTTGTAGAGTTTTCTTGGCTCTATCAGAGGACCCTAAAGACCGTGGTACTATTGTTGCCCAAGGTGGTGGAAAGGTACTTAAGATATTATAAACTTTATATATGGTGAAAACATTTTAATTAACTACTTTAACTGTATTATGCCTTAATTGCAGCCTAAATGTGGGAATCCAAAATTACATGGACTTTGAAATGAGAAGGCCTATTGTAATACAATATTGTTTCTCTCCATTTAGGCTTTAATCCCTCTGGCTCTGGAAGGGACAGATGCTGGAAAAGTGAAGGCCAGTCATTCCATTGCCAAAATTGCAGCCATTTCAAACCCAGAAATTGCATTCCCTGGAGAAAGGGTAAGATGACTAATATTTTTGTAATATTCTCAAACATGTGCCTTTAATGCAGTTTTTCTTTGCACCTCTCGTGACAGGTATATGAAGTTGTTCGTCCCTTAGTCAGCCTGTTGAGCACAGATAAAGAAGGAGTGCAGAACTTTGAAGCGCTTAGAGGTCTCACCAACTTGGCTGGTTTCAGTGAGAAGCTAAGGTGACATATTTTCAATTGACTGTATTATTAAGAATATCCCCTCAAGATAAACTTGTCTTCTTGAAAGGGTCCAAAACAATACAAGTCCGACAACATTATTAGGGCAAGGTTGAAATTTACGCACATTTTCTTTTTGCAGAGTAAAGATTGTGAAGGAAAAAGCCCTGCCAGAAATTGAGAACTATATGTTTGAGGAGAATGAGAAGATCAGACAAGCTGCCACTGAGTGCATGTGCAACCTTGTGACATGCAAAGAGGTACAGATATAACGTTCCCCATCAAATGCTCAAAATGGTTCCCCATCAAATGTAAAATAAAACCTTTATTGAGTTTATCTTTATTCAATAAAATAGGTTCAGGATCGTTATTTGAAGGATGGTAATGACAAGCTGAAGCTGTTGGTGCTGCTCTGTGGTGAGGACGATGACAGTCTTCAAATCGCTGCGGCCGGCGCTCTGGCCATGCTGACTGCTGCACAGAAGAAGCTCTGCAAGAAAATGACAGTTGTGGTGAGTGCACCCGGGTTTATTCTGATCAGTCATCATTTTCTAAAATACCATTGAGTGAAGAAATATGCTTGTATAAAGATGAGCCCAAGACAAAATGACAGGTCAAGAGTAAGGGAGGGCGATATAAAAATAATACTTAAATATTTTTGGAATTATTCCAATAACGATGCTGAAAATCATATTCCATCCATCAGAAATGAGACTAAACTTGCAAATGCCTTGGTTGAGACTCAAATGATTTACAAAAGCTAGAAATATCACTTTACCCTTAAAATATTACATTATGAGTGTCATGTACTTTAACAATTCAAGACAATATATTTAATCAGTTATATTTTATGTTCCCTTTGGAAATTAGTATCCACGGTACTTTTCTCTCAGTAAACCAACAAATTACACAATTAAATAAATGTGGCAATTGTGGCATTTAAGGATTCATTTGGCATATACTAAATTCAAACATGTCTAGTTGTTCTGTAAAATGAATATTGACGTGAATGTCTCTCCTACAGACTGCCCAGTGGTTGGAGATCCTACAGCGTCTTTGCCTCCACCCAAACCCATACATCCAGCACCGCGGCATCGTCACCGTCTACAACATGCTCAACTCGGACGACATGGAGCTTAGCAAGAAGCTGATCGAGAGCGAGCTTCTGGAGATCCTGACTGTGATTGGAAAAGCTGCGGACAATCCCAAACGCCAGGAGCCCATAAACGCAGCACGAGAATGTCTGATCAAGGCTATGGACCTGGGCCTCATTAAACCATTCACCACTGCCTCCTAAGATGTCCACTACAATTCAATCTCCAACCATCAGTCTGAACATTTTAAAGCTTTTTTTACACTGAAGATATTTATTGACCCACATTCTCTCAAGGTCGAACTAGATGATTGCAATTCTCAAACTTCTTTTTGTAGAAAGAAATGATAATGTATGTTTGAAAGTAAAATTGTGAGTTGTTTTTTTGAAGACTCATTTTCATATTGTATTTCACTTGCTATACTTTTTGATTAATAAAATGTTATTTGATTTGATATTTGATTTGGTTTTGTGTTCCAATTTAACATTTTGAATATAAACCTACTGTTCTTCCTGATGGCTCACCCTGCCCTGTGCACAACTGTAAATTGTTTGTTTTTCATAGCTATTCATATCTAGTATTTCTATTTCTGAATTAATATTCATAATATTTGAAACACATGTTCTTTTTTATCCCTATGAATCCCAGATGTATGACGGTTTCCTTCATAAACAGTGAGCACACACTGCTGTGTGCATAATTCAAATATATTTTAAATTAACCTCGACAAAATTCCTTATGTTAGAACGCAACTAAATTTCCATTACAGTGGGATATTTAGTAGTAGTTTATTTCTAGTTTGTTTTTTTCTCATCACCTTGGTGCCACAGACCAATATCATGCAGGACTTTTTACGCAGTCCTGCAGGGGGCATGTTGGAGTTAGTTATCCTGTTTCCCTCCTCATTACAGTGCAACATAGAGATGGCTCTACGTCAGGACGCAGGGCTGGGACAGAGCACGGGGCTTCTCTTCCCGCTGTGGAGCTCTTCACTGATATTCAGCGGCCAGTGGTGAGAGCGGCGGACTGCGTATATCCACTGAACTGCGTTTGCCAGTGTTGCTGTGAGAAACGACGCAGCAGCGACGTAAGATTTCTTCAAAGACTGCAGCACAACGTGACTTCTACAGAAGCATACAGCTGTGAGTTTTTCTTTTTCACACGACATTTATGGCCTTTAAAAGATTTTAGGTGTTAACTTCAATGGGACATACGTGTTATGGATCACTTCCTGCGCGCGAGGGACAGGTGAAAACGGCAGGTGTTTTCTCAGCAACTATAGCTACAGTAGTGTGATGATGGATATAATATTTCAAAAACATATGGATCAGGCCTAAAACAATATATTTGTTCATTAACAAGCCATTTTGCAGTTTTGTTTGCTTACTAATGAGGAAGTTGTAAATGTTAAAAGATGTGGAAAGCTGGTTAGTTAAGTGGTCAGCCGCATACACTGAGAAATCTTGTCTGTCTTAGGCAGGGAAAGCCACTGTGAAGTTATGACCTTTGGCTCTTCACAGACGTGTTAATAAATGTTGAATTTTGTTTTTGTTTGGCTGTCAAACGACTGTGAGAAGTGTGGGGGTGACCTACCCACATATATCAAAGTGTGATACAGTGTCCCTTGGCCTCAAGATTGTCCCCATTATCACCGCACTTTGCAGTCAAGTGCCACATTTCTCTTCTTGATACCACTGACAGCCAGGCTCTATGTGTCCCCTCTGTATAGAATTGGGCTGATAAATAAGATTACAGAGCAATAGCCTATATGTTATGAACAAAGTTGTATTAATGTGCGAATTTCATGCCAAGTAAGCTACAAAAGAAGACATTGTGAAACTTGAACTGGTTTAAGTTTATTTAATTTGAACATATTGGAAAATTAATTTCTGGAGTTGTATCAAAATGTGTCAATTAGTCATTTTTAAACAAGATAATGTATAATCAAATTTTTTTAGGCAATTGATATTTTACTTTCACATATTATTGCACATTACTGCATCTTTTCAGTCTAAAAGAGAAGACGATTTTTTTGTTTATTCATTTCTCAAGTCAAGTTCATTGTCTTGACTCATATCAGATTAACCAATCATATCCATAGAGGCAAATGATGATGTCACAATAATAAACTGTGACCTTGGCTTTTCCCCATATTAAACACCAAATGAATTTTCCAAAATTACACATCATTTTTATATCCATCATTGAATGATTTTTATGGATTGTTCACAAAATCTGTTACACAAAATGGCTGCTTATACATATTGAGAGAGTCAGATCAGGTGATAGTTGGAGATGGGCTTCGCTTGTCACGCTCTGAACACTTAGGTTCTAATTTGACTCAGAGGCAGTGATTGTGGCTTGAGGAGTTTGAAAGGGAAAACGACTCATGCAAACCCAGGGCTCTTCTGTGTAACAGTGGCCAGGCCTCTGCAGTGCAGCCTCTGTCTGCTGCAGCTCCACTTAACGGCTCCTCGTCACTGAGAACTGTTGTGTTATGTAATATTTCTGTTACCTGTAACTACAATCGTATTCAAAATGAGAAGCAGGACTTTTTTAACCAATTGCTTTTCTGAATACAAATAAGGAGAAGTATGTTATTCAGTGTTATTTGGAGTTTTATCTTTCCTCTTGGATATTCCTATCTTGGATCACCATGGGCGCCACGGTCTACTTTGCATATTTGTTTGACATAAATTTTATGCTAGATTTCTTTTCTGATGTTTCTCCATGTTCCCAGGCTTGGGAATGAAGACACTTTTGGTATGGAGTCTGAATTTCTAATAATCTTCATAAGTCAGAGCATGCAGGGATTCACTGAGAATAGATCCTCTTCACTTACTGGGTTTAGGTATAGCCCATTTAGGTACAGAACACTGACATTTGATTCTGATTTTGATTTAAGATAGCACTAGTAAACATAAAATATGTATTTTTTTATAGTAACCTTTGGCTTGTGTGCAGCAGTGCTAGCATAACAGTGTGCGAGTGGATCCCGTCTTGGATAATTCCAGAATAATATGCACATGAGGCTCATTTAGACAGTTACATAAGTCATTGCCTCCAAGAGGAGTTCTCAGCCCTCTCTCATTCCTGATAATGGCCAAACAGACAATGTGCCCTCTGTCCACACGCAGGGGTGCGGCCTGGCAACGTGTCCAGTTACATTCAAGATGTTGTGATAGAAAATACTTCTCTCCACAGCGATAATGAGATCCAGCATGTGTAGTGCTGCTGTGGGCACTGATTCACTTTACCTCACCGTGCTCTGTCAGTGCTGTCAGTAGTAAAAGGCTTTGTCACTGCACTTATGCTAACAACCTGTTTATTTGATAATCAATGCATTTGTCCCTTTTAGTTGCAATCTAGTGTAGAGTAGAGAGGTTAATAAGGGCATCACTATGTATCTCAAGAAACATATTAAAGCTGTCTATCTTTACAAAGCTTTCATAGTCTACTATAACATCTCATTTGAATTTGAGGGCAGCAACATGTAATAAATTGGGTCAGGGCAATTCTTTGCCAGATTATGTTAAATGATCGTAAGGTGACAAGACATTCATCAAGTATCCTCCATCTTTTACGAATAGCTTTTAAGTGTATTCCTTACTGGGTGAGTCCTTTTGCAGTTGGTATAATCATTAAGCAGTAATACTTATTGTGTTTCTCAATAGGTTTTCCTTGTCTTGTCATGTCAATGGGTAGTGTGACCCACATTGACCATGTTTAGGTTTGTTTGGCCCTTGTCTTGATGGTTTGTGCCTCTGCTAGGCACAGGCTGCACTGCTCTGTATTTGTGCTATCATGGCTTTTATTGTACTCATTGAATGGGCAGGCTGTCCCCATGTCAGCAGATATAGTGCTGCTGATAACCACGGCATCTCACTGCAAACCTTATGAGTCGTGTCTTTACTACTGCCTGGTGCCCTGCTTACCTCAGCACACTAAACTCTATTACATATTTTTTATTTCTATATGTGAAAAACATATTCAAATGCAGTATTGAGACTCAAGAAAACTTATGTAACACCATGTATTTTAGGAGTACCATTGTAAGTGTGTGACTTTCTGTTTTTACATAGTTAATTTCACCACAAATGTAAACAAACGACAATCACATGACTGGTTCATTGACTTACAACATTATCAGAGATCTTAATGACCTTCAGAGTTTCCTCAGCAGCGAAAGGACAAAAGGTGCCCAAAGGAACTGCAAAGTGGTCCATGGAGCTCTTCTTGGAACTGGTAAATAGAAACAGACAAAAAAATACTAAACCAAAATGGGAAACATAAGAACACACCTGTGAAAAGTATTTTTGACCCCAGAAGTGTCCTTATAAACATTTATAGTAATTGTTGCATTTGGTTTTGTTATATTATGTTCTTTTATAGTTACATACACACAGACATGAGTGAGTTTAGCAGTGTCTTCAGAGGGGCAGAGGGAGGGCTGGAGCCTGCTGTAAAATGACACATTACTTACATTACACATCAATACTTGTTTTATTGTACGTGGGAACAACTCACCTCAGGTTAACCTCCGGTAAGAGGACCTTGGACCGCGGGGCTTGTCTATGTTGGGCAAGGCGCTTTTATTCTGATTCTGGTCATGTGATGTTCCTGTCCAAGGGCTATATCAAGGATTGCTTCTGCTGCTGGGAGAATAACTGTGTAGTAATACGTCTCAGGATTATTGTCACAATGCTAGCATTTAAAAATAAGGGTAAAGAGGAAAGAAAAGTTTTTGAAACCACAAGCATAATAATAATAATGTATAATATAAGTAATAATAATTAAATTATACCAAAGAAGGTAATTTTCAACACAAGGTATTAGTAGTTTCTTTGATATTACCATGTGGTCTTGCCTCGTATGGATCAGTGCAGATGATGCAGTGCTGTTATGGGTGTTTGTAGGTGTAGTAAGGAGGCAGAAACAGCCTGGATTGGGACAACTGGACCATTGGCAGAAACTCCAATGATTTGAAATGTGGAGCTAGTTATAATTCCACAGCTAGAAGTAGAAGTACATGTTTGAAAAGCAACTAGTATGTGTAACTAGTTGCTTTCTACCCATGAAATGTTTTTAATAGTTTTTTCACCATAAAATATGATACAACCTTGTTCAACTTTCCTAGAACTCTGAGTGTTTTCCCTCCTCTGTCACTGGTCCGTGGCCTCCTGTACCGCTCCAGTCCATCATGTGACGGCTGGACACAGAGGGTGACCTGTCCTCCACTTAATATGCAGCAGAGCAGACACACAGCTCACAATCACTACTGTACACAACACGCTGCAGTCTCTATGGAGCTTTTGGTTTATTGACTGGATACTGAACATAAGAAATGCTTATTTATTCTGATACTTTAAATAGGGGACACTAAGTAAAATGGACTTTTATGAGCTTTTAACCATGTTATGATGGTTTCCCCTCATCATGAGCTTAGGCAGATATATTTCAATTGATTCATGCATGTTGGAGTATTCCTCTATTGTTTTGCATTTGAGGCTTGAGTTCTCAGAAATGTAGTCATCTATTTGGTACACTGGACATGGCTTTATATGGCGTATATTAAACCAAATAAATTCAACGTTAAACTTTCCCACGAGCATTATAATTATGTTAGACGTGGCAGTCCCAGACCACATAAAGATATGCCTGTCTCATATAACATACATAACATAAGTGGTGTCTTTGCCTCTGCTGCTGACTGTGGGAAGGATGTTTAGTCTGGTTTGGATGTAAAGTTTTCACATTCAAACAGCAGGCAGCACTTTGAAGGTACAGCACAGTTGGTTCCTTAAAGCACCATTGTCAAAACACTTCTTTTAAGACCAGCACCAAAGAAACATAAAAAAAACATCTTATTTTTAAAAGATTGCTCAGGAGGAGGAACCTATGTACAGATCTCCTTTACTTCTCTGCTGCTAGTTCACTACTTTACCCTCTTTGGACCACTTTTGATATGCTGCTGACCACTGTAAAGGGTGAGGCGATTTAATAAATAATCTTTTTTTCCCTCATATTGATCAAGTTTAATTTTCAACTTGGTCAAATAAAACATGTTGTAAATATTAATTTCCAGAATTTCTTGAATATAGCCGTTTAGTCGTTGCCTTTTTTGACAAATTTGTTCCCCTAAAGTCTGAACTCTGCTCCAAGAGGCTGTTGACCTCTTGATTATAAAGACCAAAGCTGATCAGTGATGAATAAAAATGACTGAATCTAGATTAAATTTTGATAAATTTCACAGCTGTACAACTGAAGAGATTGAGTAAAACATGGTCCTCATGCAGCCTTTTAATCATTGTCGAACTTGTTGAAATTCTTACAGGCTACACAGTATAAGGAGAACTGACGTGCTATGACCAATACATATACTGAAAATGTACTTTTAAAATTGACAACCTAAGAGACAACCTAAAATGGGGTGAGACACAGCACCTAAACCCCTGTGCCTCTGGGCAACATCATTTCTTTTTACTCATATCACCTTCTGTCACCCATCTCCTCTTTTTAGGACTCTAGTAAAATATTAACAACAGTAATAAAATAAGGGGCTTTTCTGACCATATGCACAGTTAATAAGATGCCCACTCTCCTGCAGGCTGCACTAAGCTGATTTCTATGCATCTCCTTGATTATATCTGCCTAAATCCTGATATCAGTGCTTATCTAACGTCTTACGTTGTAGACTGAGAAGGTCAGGAAGACCCAGCGGAGCAGCCTTTAGCTCTTGGCATTACTAGTCTCATATTGATTGTCCATTGTGTTTCAAGTCTGCTGCAGTAATCCAATATTACTCTGGGACTCAAGCTGAGCTCTGGTAACCTATTAGCTATTTACTTATATTTAGTTAGGGCTGGGTTTTTCCTGCTGCTAAGACATCTTTAAATGAAGGAAGTCGGCATCATACCAGACAGTCTGCAGAGTTTGCCAAAATTGTCTTGGCCGAAAAAGCTGTTAGATTTGCACAGGAGCGTCTTTATTGTGCTGTTGGTGATTTCTCCAAAGGAAGAAGAGGGAAATCTCATCTTGGAGCTGTGTTTGATCCACAGTGTTTGTTTGAAGGGAGGTCACGTTTCTGGAGGGTGTTGTTGAGAAGAAAATCGACTGTAAGTTCGTAATTCATATAAGGAACTTGATCATTATGAGCAGCTGTTTAAACTTCTCTTTTAATACATTTGTTTATATATGAACGGGTTTGAAATTTTTGAAATTCTGTTAAACATCTGGCGTGGGAGGAGAGAATGATGGACAATGCTGCGTGTGAGAAGATGTTGGGGAGGGTAAATGCAAAGTGGTGTCTGAGAAATGGGACAGTTTTTGTTTGTATAGCCTGTGTCACTGTTTTTGTTATTTTTGTTTTTGTTTTTTAATATGGAAAATAATAATAAAATACATAATACTTTAATTACTTTATACTTAAAGGAGCTGAAC